>CANTFL010000527.1:0-17089 GCA_947650285.1 Hyaloperonospora brassicae | reverse complement strand
ATCCATAAATGCTCGCAACATGACACTTATCAAGAAAGGCGTGGGTCCGTCACTTATAAATTGATAATTTAAATTATAGTTGACTTGACCAGGAGAGGATCAATAGTGTATAAGACCACCCCCGAAAAGTTTTAGTAAACTTTCCTGTATAAGGTGCCCAAATAAAGACTTCACAGTTGGTTTAAGCATTAGTTGCTCAATATTTAAAAAATTATAAAACTCTTTAAACGCAATAATTTTAATTTTCAGGTACAAGATTGAAACTATGAACGTTATCATTGTGAAAAAGGCTGAGAATTTAAAATAGTGTTCACGGTGGCTATCTAGTATAGAACCTTTTCCATTTCACCGCTAATATCTGGTTTATGATAGGTATAATAATAGGTTAGATTTCCTCAGCTTTCGATAAATATACAAAATTTAGCTCTACTTCTTTCACTCAAGATAATTGTCCTTTTTTGTCGAAAAAGTACCATATCTTCCATACGACTGACAGCACCCATATCCAAATAGACAGAAAAATATCGCTGATTGTTAGCTAAGGTAGCGAGGCTTGATTCCGCGATATTTATACCCGATGTTACAATTACTTCAATATCCCACTACGGATATACCTCAGTACACAATTCGATGTGGTGGATATTTAGGTCGCAAGACGACTCAAGTAGTACGAACAATTTATGAGATTAAATACGATTTTAGGGCTAAATCAGAGCGAGATAAATGCGATCGTACCGGATCGCTACATCAGGAATTTTGCAAAGTGATAGAACCTCAAAATTGGACACACAACTAACTCGACAGCTTCCGAATCCGTAGCTAAGCGATATAACCAGCCTGACCGATGTGTACAAAAGTTTAGTATATGCTTAAAAAGCAAATCAAGGATCGGGGTACTCCGTCCGTGTTTCAACAAGTATGAGCAATTGAAAGACTGCATTGCACATCATTTCTTTTTTTAGAACGAATTCACTACACGTCATCATTAAAACACATGTATGACACCGTCGTGTTACATAATTACAGCGACTGTTAAGCGCCCATATGATTTAAATCTATATAGCAGTCCCACCCAGCCTACTTTTATCAAGGTTATATATCTATTTCGTTTAAGAATGGTCGACAAGTTTCTTGTGTGAACTGTACATATTAAGTATCTTGTCGTATGTTTTTGAGTGGCTTAGACAAGATGAAAAGAGCACGACATTCAAATATCACGATTGAATCAAAGTACAAATACTTCCAACAGGCTGTCGATCTCACCTTTATAGTAGCGTCCATAAGCTGTCTGGTGCACGTTTTTGAATCGGGTGGTCGTTGATGTTCGTAATTTGAATGGTACTTTGCTGTACGCCATTCCATTTTTCACATTTAAGTACACCACACATATACGGCAATGAAAATGATAATATACTCAGCATCGCAAACGACAATTCTAGTGACGAAAGGACGCAATCGATGACAAAGATAAAGCTCTTCATGCTTTGCTTGTACATGTCGATAACACATAATTAAATAAACCAATAAAATATGGAAAACAGGAGTAGCTGTGGTCCTTTCGTTTATGATTTTATTGTGGGAGCCGTAAATCGCTTAATTGGAGCGAATTAAATGAATGAAGAGCAAACGTACTTTCTTTTTATGAAAGGGGCTTATTTCTGCTTCATACGTTAAGTCTGTCTAAAAAGTGTATTGTCTAAAGTGAGCAGCGGCAAAAAATCTGCTCAATCACATCGACTCTTTATGTGTGGCGAGACGCCTTTGTCACACATACAATAATTAAATGCTACAAAGGATGGACATGCAATCTTCGTGACATCTACTCTAGCGTCTTCGCCAGTGAATATGGTACGAAGACTACGCTGACAGTGAAAAGAATCACCACGCTCATAAAATATCCATCCGATTATTGTGTTCGCGCTCCGTTAGCCTTGTTCTGTTTGCGTGTAAATTTAACATCTCGAACAATTGTGCTTTCCTAACAAGCCACTGCTAAATTCCTCACAAATTGTGAAGTTACTCCTCCATCGTTGTTTAATTGTTGAGCGTTGTAAGCATATCTGTCGCTTACCCGATTCTTAGCACAAATTTTGAGCTGGCTCTGTATTTCATACGTGAGGTGCATGTCCCAATCCTGAGTTCACGGATGGCCAACGCTTATTTCATGCGATTAAGGTCGAAAATATAGAGATAGTCGTACTGCTTAATTCGTTGGGTAAATTTACCCAGTGATCAGCTCTTCCACTAAAGAGTTTTAAGCTGCCGCGATAAAAAGTTTTGTTGCTCTAGTATATAGAATCCCGGGAGGGGCTCTTTAGATACTTGATTGCCTCGCTTAAAACTACTGCTTGACGTTCGTAAGCTCATTAAGCATCACGATGAGTATGTCCTAAACTATAAGAAATAGTAAGGCACGCAAAGAGTTACAGATGTATGAGGCTCGGACGACTGTCCAGACACAGTACAAGCTAATTACACCAATCAGAGTGTTGTGGGATAGCATGTATACTCATGTACCCTGGTCGTGCACAAAAATATGTAGTATTACTTGTTAAAACACCCACCATATAAAATTATAACTGGATCTAATTTTCAGTCAAGTTGACTCAAATTAAAAAAAGGTATTACCCTAACTCTATTTACATGATAACTTCCCTACGGTAGATACCTCTTTTTACCCCTTTCCGCTCATCTAGCAGCAATAATAATTGCTTTGTAATAAGATTTGCTTTACATTTAACTATGACTAGAGCGTTACCGAATGTTGACGTTTATCAGTCATATCCTCCCATATTCAGCTTATCGCATTAACTTCAAGCAAATACTATTTACTATCATTTTATTTTTATTGAGCCATTTTTGGTGTGACCGACATGCAACGGGCTAACCCTGATAAAAAGCAGCCACTGGACCTGTTTCGATATCTACCAGCGTTCAGTTGACTTTCCCTTTGCTGATACTGCCATCAAGATCACTTCAGCTACACTATGATCGAATTGGCCGCGTCCATTATGCAGATTATGCGCATCGCTTGCAATCCTTAATAGGCCATCCATCTACGCGGTATGTGGCTCCAGCGAGTGTCTAGCTTCGTGCAGACCCTCCGGAGAAAGTCTGATCTTCTCAGGCTTGAGATCCCACCAGATATTCACTGACGGACATGTCTCGATTTGTGTTTTCTGCTGCAGCAGTTATTGCGCTTGTTTTTTCTCGCACAACGAGCTAGCATCACATGTACGCCCTCCAATTCGACTTGCCATGACTTTTATTCGCAGTCCTCAAGTACCTGTTCAATAGCTCGAGTATGTCGATCAACGAGTTGCCATGTGCGGACTTCAACATGTTCCAGAGCGGCCGTTTGCATGTCGAAAACGTCTTCAAGCGCTTCAGTATCGGCACGCGCAATGAGGATATTCGCAACCTATGCTAGTATAGCCCGTTATTCTCGAATGCACCGCTTGTTGCAGACACTGGACGATTTCACGTGCTATAAGCCATCTTCATCGATTGAAATGGCCGTCTGACGTGTTGCTAGGAAGTAAGAAAATGTTCGCTGGACAAATTTGCATCGATTCGGGTCGGCTCATATACGAGTCGATCTACACTTTCTTCTTGATGTTGCACCATGTGAAAAAGCCGTCAACGAGCAAATTTGCAATCGCTCGAACAGCTGCTCATCGACTGGTAGTTTTCCATGACAATCGAGCACATCTATTCCACCAACAGACCCAAGGCATCTGTCAAGTCCAAAAGCGCTAGTGCCTCTTTCTTTTGAGCCTTCTATCAATCCTACTCATACGGACACATGTAACTTGCCGCGATCATTCTACGAGTGCTGGTGTATCCATGCTACGCGTCATCTTGCTCAAAATCCTGTCGCTTACAGCAACGCGAGCCAAACGTGTGTTTGTTCCGCCACGTCTGTATTGGGCATTCACGCTTTTCTACAAGAAACAATGCCCAGCAGCAGGCTTAGATACTTTTTTGCCCTGTCTGCTGCACGTTGATCAAGTCGAAGCAGGAGACGACAGAGATATACGACACAGGGCATCTTCACTAGCAATGGCACCCACCAAGCACAACCGCCAACAAGCAATAAGGCATATAAGCACAAGATTGAGCAAGGAGCGCAACAGCGAATGCTCTTCGTAACGTAGCTTCTCATTGAAAGCATCCGAGTTGGTAAGCTGCTGCTGTTGATCCCTTGAATTCCGTCGGCCCTTGAACCTGTTATTGCCGCTTGTCCCACTGTTTCCAGTGTCACATTGCTTGATGCGGAGTGGAAATGGATCTACGGACGTGGCCTTTGTTGTGGTCTTCTTATGCTCTAGAGACCGCACTATTGATCGAATAAGCGCTAACTGCAAGCTGCATTGACATTGATATCCAAGCTGATACAGTCTGTTGTCTCTCAAAGAGACAAAAACTAGTTAGGAGGACCTTATTGTCGAGCACGCTGCAAGCTCAAAACTACTGATTCTCTTGGTGGCTTCGATTTTTTATCTACAATAGAGCTGAGAATGTAGGCTTTCGATTTGGAAAGGCACGAGGATAACCACGACTGCAGAGTACCCCCAGCATGACCGCACTTGCGTTTCGCACATCGAGAAAGATGTTTGATCGATGAGAGTGTGCTGAATGTACGCTGTTTGCTGCGGTAGGATGAAGGCTGACTGATTGGTTGTACAAATACGTCTCGACAAAGTTTGCGGTGAGCTCTGAGAACGGGCGTATCACGAAGACAGTGTAGACATGTATGTCGCACGATGACCGCAAAGACGGCGTGTGTATACCAAGACACCACTGCTTCGCTAAAACAAGACTGTATCATACCTTCTGCTCTACTGGTGGTAGGATTAGGCAAGGCCAAGGTACAGTCAATGTATTTACTTTTTATCCTAACTGCATTCGAACAACCCCTGAACGCACGTCGCGGAACTTGATGACCATCGACGGAGTGAACAATCATCCCTCATTCGGAAAACAAATTATGTTTCTGGTAAATCTGATCAGGAACCATTCGCTCCAATGCGGTCACATAATTAGCCGCTTTAGCGCCGTCGTCCAGGGAAAAGAGGGACTTCAACTTCTCTCGTTTATCAGGGCCTTGCGCATCAGCAAATTCTAAGATGAAGGCTTTGTAGGCGCGAAAAATAGGATCATCTTTCGGTAAATCGACGATTGACTGATCAGGGCGACCAGGGGAACCAGGGGGTAGAAGGTGACGTTCAAACTGACTGGGAAGCACACCGTATTTCACAACCAGGTCCTTATAGTGACGTCTCTGCACCGCTTCAGCAAATTCTTTCCATTCAGGATGATTCATCATCAGCTTGGCAAAGACACGTGCAAGTATCGCCTCGTCTGTGACAAAAAATTGGTCCAGAAGTAGCACCGTTTGTTCAATAAAACCCCCCGTCTCTCCCGAATTCGATCGATAGAGCGCGGTGGATTCAAGCCACTTGTATATCCGACCTTCCTCGGAATGAAGCATATGAAACACCGCTTCCGGGTGCGTATCCGAAAGCAGCGGCCCCATGACTTTATTAACAAGCGTCTGGTCTTCGGTCGGCTTGACAGCCTGTTCTTGACGAAAGCGAGATAGAAACGAGCGGATATAGCCCATCAGCTTTTCGAATGCTTTCTTCATCGGTCCAAATATGCTGTCAAACACAGGGCCTCTCTCCTCACCGGTCCAACCCTTTAGCGCACGTATGTTGACAGCTGCATCGCTGGTAGTCGAAGGGTCCTCCGTCGTGGTCACAGTCGCTTTGGAATGAAGGGCGTCGCTCGGATCGAAGGCGGCAACATGAGTCAGGACGCCGTTCACAACGAAGAAGACCAAGAAGAGCAGGCAGTACATATGCATGCTGCGCGATCTGCGCTTGGCGAGAGATTTTGCAGAATGAGGAACGAGAGACCACCTGAATTGTAGAGACGAGAGGACCTGATTTATTCAGAACGAGACCAGGTGAATCGTTGAGGACCTGACCAGGTGACTCATTGAGGAACGCACACGAATTCTATCTCATCGGCTTTGCAAAAACCTGACAGAGATTTATGTGCGTCTGTTGACATAGTTAAGTGTACCAAGGTGACTGAAGTGAATGAGCCAGGATTTGCAATTCGGAGCCGGGACCAAAACGTGGGCTCCGAAGAAATATGAGGCGAGGGGTAAGGAGGTTCGAAAACGGACCCATCAAAGCCTAAAACAGCCTACCATTCAAGCGCTCTCATTGCGACGCTACCCTGTGCAACAGAGCAGTGACAATGCATCTAGGTAAGACGCCTGATCCGAGGGTGGCGACTGCGAACGCGGCCGACCAACCGAAGTTGCGTATCGCCGGAGCGAAGGCACAGAACATGGAAGACGCTACCTTGACGATAGACGGTCCCTGCGGTCGCGCGAGTGCCCTCCAACACTGGTATGTACGATCGCCGAAGCAATGACGCGTGGCGCGGGGGTCGCCTCACTCGCGGTGCCTTCTCCTCAGAGACCGCTGGTGCGGCCCGCCGGACTTGTAGTGCGCGACCGCCGATGCGATGAAACGGGGAACTCGGGTCGCAGTATCTGCCGCGACATGGCCGCACCCGCAACTGACGGTTGCGAGCGCAACATACTTAAGGCAGAAACACCCACCTCGGCTCCCAGAGGGAGGATTCCAGCCGAAGGGGCTGCCCCGTGGGAGAGGCTGAGGAGACACCTGGTTCGAGCTGAACAGTGAAAAGATGGGAATGCTTTGCAATGAAACTGATCCTAGCGCCAAGACTTTGTGCCCAAGAACAGTACACTGCTAAGGATACGGGTTGAATCGGGCGACGTTGATCCACGAAAGACGACCGGCTCTCTCGTTGTGAGACACCTTTTAGACAGCTTTTAGGCACGCCACGTCGCGGTAGATAATACGCAGGGACCGGAACAGGCACTGCACTCCACAGCCGAGCCACCATCCTGCCAACAAAACGTCGGTAGTCGTGTCTCTCATGATCGGTCCTCCTTAAAATACCCTTCTTGGACGAATTCTTGCCGTAGACACCTTGTGCGATATTCGTCATCTCTCACCCTCCGCAGCCACGAGGCATTTACGCTCATGCGACAAGTCTAGCGTCAACACGCAGGAGGACGGAAGAGCGTGTCAAACAGGGCTCCAAGCGCATAAAAGCAGCACTCGAGACGAACGGCTCCTCTACGATTTACCCCTGGATTCAGCGCTTGATCAAACCTCCACCCCAGGGTTGCTTCCGTTCGTGTAGTCTCGATGGTTCTATGGTGCGTGAAGGCACATGAATGCCCGTATCGCTGCCGAGGAACGAGAGACGCAAAACCCGCAACGTTTATTGCAGGAGCTCGCTAGCATCTGCCAACACAAACGCTAGCCTATTTTTGAGGGTGTCTGCCTCAAGCCTCATGCACCGCAAATGATAATGCTTGCAAGCACAGTCTTAGACTATCGATTTGCGACCGCCCAAGGCAGGACTAGGTCGAAGAGCCCGACGGATTGGCGTCGTGTTATTGTAGAGACAAGGACGGATTGTCTGGTAGGAAGTAAACCGACGGTGTCGCCGTTTCTACGTAGAAAACGTGGAGCAATTGCAACCGAAGCAAACAGAACCCGAGGGCTCTGTCCGAGGGAAAGTAGAACTGTGATTAATATAGTTATGTTTTCTTAATAAACCATCTTTGTCTTCATCTAACTATATTAGACTACAATCTCCTATGTGGGTTTCTGGCTCACCACCCATTGCGCGCGTCCAGCAGCGATTGGTGGTTTATTTGGTTGATGTATCGTGAACGTCAACTAAGAAGTGAAGCAACCACATATATTACATATAGGGGTAATATTCTGCCAACAGTACCTATTGTCGATTAATGTCAAATGAATATAATCTAAATAGATAATGTTCAAAAATTGATACGAATGTATCAATTTTTATGTAACGGGCTCACCCCGTTACAGATACCATCATCAGCACGGATTGATTGCAGCGCACTGCTGCGCCCATCTCAAATTATCATGTGCGCAAATAACATCACGAAAGATCAAGTCCAGGCGTGCTATCGAAGTGCCACGAAGCAACTTGACCTCTACCGTGCGGGTCTTCACATTTCAATGGTTATTGTGCGCTACCGACGTGTCGTCCGGGTGACATCTTTTGGCACTTTCTATAGACACGCACATGTTGGCGCACATGTTTCCGTCATTGGACAGGAGGAACAGAAGCACATTCGGGATGGCGGGAGGAATACTGCCAGCCGCTTTCTGCGAAATGCGAATCGCCAAGCGTTTGGGACGGTGGAAACAAAAGAAGCCGTCTATGCATCTGCTGCGACAATACGATCATGAGGCAGGGAGGGGTTCAGGTCTAGCTGAAAACGGATTTGGTTTCCCATGTGTAGCGTACGTCCAACTGACTTGTAGAAGGAGAGGCACGACGCTGTATTCCGAGATTGCAGATCACAACCCGAGGCGTCTCACGTTCACAGGAGCTCGGGATGCGTTGATTCACAGCGTTGGTACAACGCGAACATCAAAGTCCCGACACAATCGTCCAAGGGGCTTCATTAGATGTCTGTATCGATCCATTTACTCTCAAACAACACGGATCCTCTCGGCTTCTACAAGGGTCTGCTACGACAAGTTGCTGGATGCCGCGCCTATTTCTTCGCCCGCAGCTTTACCGACATCTTGTGCATGATTGTAGATTACATAAATCGTCATGAATTTTCTCTTTTCTTCCTCCGGGTCGGCAAAGTTTGAGCCAGACAAGGCTGAGACATCGACAGCTAACTTCTGGCAGGTGCAACCATCTTTTGGCCCGCGACTTAATCTAGCTGGAACTACATCCACAATCGGGTGTTGCCTGGAAAAAAGTGACGCAACTACACAACTCAAACTCGCCACTTTACAAATTCATTTCAAGCCACAGCGGCTTTGCCTATACATCGCCCATGCTGTAAACAGCTCGACGCACAATGTCCTGTATGCCATCGCCTGAAGCAGCAGCGCTGTCCTCGATGATGCACACCGAACGTGAGCGGGGTTCCAGAACCAACTGGAACCCGCTCTGTCTACTCGCCCGGTATAACGCCATCCCTAACAAATAAGGCCAGCGTAGTTGCCTCTACTTTGCACGAGGTCGGAAACGGGTAGGTTTGCAGTATACGTTCACACGCCCCATCACTCTCCTCTGGCTGCACGTAGCCCCAGTTCGCCACTGGGCCACCGTAATGTCTGCTTGCTCATCCTGATAAGTTCCGTCCATGCTCCTCTTCGCGTCTCCCTCGACTATCGGTCATCGCTCACATCCGTTGAATGAAGCGTTCGTTACTTGGCGTTAACTGTACTCATTGGTGGAGTCTTCGATGAGCCACTAGTACTTGTCACGGATTTCTGCATCGGTGCCTGCGAGGGCTGTGATACTTGAGATGCGGAATTTGCAGTACTTGGATGCTGCTGATTTGTGACAGCGCCGCCAGCCTGGCCGGCAGCTCCTCCTACTTTAGTCCGCTTAAACGCAGCTGCATTTGCCGCCGCTGCCATTTGCTGCTGAGATTGAGAAAGCGTGCGCTTTTGACTTGCCTGGTGAGCAACGGCATTGCTTCCACTCTTCATTGCGTCACCTCCTGTATGGCTGGAATTCACACCACCTTGTAGATCATCAGATCCCAGCAACGACGAAGATAAGTCCAAATTCATAAAGTCCGAAGATTCGCCCAGACTCATATCTCCACTCATGCGCTGCTGATTGGTTGCGCCATTAGCTGTACCATTTCGCTGAGCTTGAGCTTGCGCTTGCGCGCGAGCTTGGGCCTGGACTTGCTGCTGCTGCTGTTGTTGCTGCTGTTGCATGTAGTTCGGATTTTGCCGTTGCTGCAGCTGTTGCTGTTGCTGCATCTGCTGCTGTTGCATTTGACGCATTGAATTCTGGCGCTGAAGAGCTTGATTCTGCTGATACTGGTGCTGCTGTTGACGCTGCATCTGAGCCTGTTGCTGCGCCTGCTGCATTTGGAGCTGCCGCCGCTGCAGTTGAGCCTCTTGAAATTGCTGCAACTGCTGTGGGGTAAGCTGTTGTCGTATCTGAGGGTTCTGCTGCATTTGCATTTGCAAGTGTTGCTGCTGCATCAATTGCTGCTGAGTCATACGGTTCCCATACGGCATGTTGCCTACCACGTGACCTTGAGGGCCCATCCCGCCGGCTCCCAAATTCATTACCATGCCTGGAGGTGCACTAGCAGTCATCATCGCGTTGTTTCCGGCCGTGCCACCAGTTGTACCGGGTACGCTACTTACACCTGCAGCGCGCGAGTTGCCTCCTGCCTTGTGCTGAGCACGCGCACCCATCGTCACTGCCAAATGCTGCAGTCGAGTCTTCAGTGACGAAAAGTCCCCGTACTCGTCTCGGTTTTTCGCCGTACGGTACAATGAATCCTCCAGTCTCCTAGCCATGTCCGGCAACCGGCGGATCCACTCAGCAGGTGCATCTGGCTTTCGCTGCTGTAGCAAACTTACGCTGCATGACATCAGCAACATTGCGACAGAACATTAGGCAATCCATCTTCGATCAGTACAGCACTTCCACGATAAAACGTACATTTTTCCGATCATCTTCCGCCGCAAAGGCAGATCGTTCTCCGACTGCCACGCGGTCTGCGCGTCGTTGCTTCCTCCAGGCGTTCGACCAGCCGCGACACGTTGTTGCGCCTGCTGCTGCGCCATCTGCGCTGCACGCATCCGTGCTGCATTCATCATTCCAGCTTGAGGCGCGTTCTGCAGAGGCCCGCCCATCATCACATTTGGGTTTCCATACTGACCATACGTTGCGCTGCCTGGGGCGCCTCCACGGACCATAGCTGGATTGCCACGCTGCTGCATATAAGCGTTGCCACCCATAGTCATGCTTTGCTGGCCAGCTGCGCTTTGGCTCATCGAGATACGAAGCACCTCCATCGGTGGGGGGATCAGATCAACGTGCTGCATCATCATTGCTTTCACCCGCGCAAACTCTTCTTCATACGACGAGGTCGGTAGACGGTAGGCCTGACCCGGCTGACTTCCTATATACTGACTAGCGGCAGTCGCAGGTGGAGCGGGAGCCGCACTCACACCCCCAGCAATCTGGGCGGCATGCATTTGCTGCTGGTATGGTTGACCAGCAAACTGTTGGGGCTGGCCACTCTGCTGGTTCATCATCATCTGATTGGCATACTGTTGCTGTCTCTGCTGCTGTTGCATCTGCATCTGCTGCTGCTGTTGTTGTTGCTGTTGATTCCCGATGTGCGGTCGCGCAGACGATGTTGTTGACGGCGTAGACGTCGCTGCACTGCTGCTGGCAACGCTGCTACTACTGTTCGGGGCCGAGTTCGTAGCACCACTGCTAGATACCGATCGTGACCCTGTCGAAGGCGCTATGGACGAAGACGCCTTCGGAGTCGACGACAACGTCACTGTTGCCAAGCTCGTTGTGTCCTCTTTCGAAGGCACTGACGCCGATGGAGTCTCAGTGCTCTTAACACTTGTCGACGACACCGATGTCGGTGCACTGTTTGCATCAGCTTTTGACTGCGCAGTATCTTTCTTGACATTCGTCTTCTTGCTCTTGGTATCTCCAGTCGACAAGGCGTCCGTCGTCCCTGAGGACGAGGCAGCGGCACGTGATGGAGCCCGTGGGGACGGGCCGCTAGCTTCCAGCTCTGCACCAAAGTAGCTCGTGGCCAATTCCGTCCCGGCGCTCGCACTGGGCGCCGACGATGATGACGATGGCTCTGACGCCATCGCTGTCGATGTCGCAGGAACTGCCAGCGCATCGACAGCGCTCTTTTGGCTTTGAGCACTGGGCGACGGCTTGGGCGAGTCGCCAAAGCTAAATTCATTGTCACTGGTGCTCGGCATGTTGGCAAACGGGTCGTCGCCGAGACTCTGGACGCCCGTGGGTGTACCCACACTGAACGGCAGCGCGCCGTTGCTACCGTTACCGCCGTTGGGCGAGTTGCCCATGGGCGTGTTATTGGTCCACGAGCCGAGCGAGCCCAAGTCCAACAGGTCGCCACCCGCAAAGTCAAAGCCAAACGAATCCATTCGCGCCGGGCCCTTGCAGTAGCAGTAAAGTAGCACAAGTACTAGTAGTAGTTGTCGATGTAGCAGTGTCGCAGAAGGAGCGCGAGGACAAACACCCGACGGTCGCTACGGCTGCGCACAAGACGAGCACAGAGGTCAAGGACTCACAGGCGGCGTGGCTGCAACAGACACACACACACACACAGAGAGAGAGAGAGAGGGAGAGAGAAAGAGACGAAAGACGCAAGTGAGTGGCGGAGAGAGGGACTGAAAGGCGGTGCGAGACGCGAGGGAGAGAGCGGGGCGTCGTACCGGACAGAAGCGCGACGCGTTCAGTGCGTTCTCCCACTCGCTCGTGTTTCTCCGCGTGCAACGGCCGCTGTCGAGTGGCCGCGTCGGCGGAAGAGCGGCGGGCGGGCGGGCGGGCGCAGGGACAAGGAGACGGACGAAAGGACTCGCGGCCTGAGCGTCGGTCGACGCGCACGTGGTTTTAACACACTCGACGGCTCGAACGCCCCGTTCAAAACTGAGGGCAAAAGCGAAAATCCCTCCTCGCGCGCCAAGTCACATTTCGACCAAACTAGGCTAAAACCTCGACGAGGGGTAAAAAACCTCAGGCGGAAAATGGGTAGGTTCTCGCTGCTCTGGCTTTCTCGCGCGCGCATTTACGCACGCAACGAGCGGGTTGAGCCCGCCGAGTGGACATGTAGGCGCGTGTGTTATGACCGGCAAAGCGGTGGCTCGGTAACTAGAGCACGACATGATAGTCAAGGTATGCGGGCATGACACGGAGCGCAGCTAGCGACACACTCTAGACTAAAACAACGGACGCTGTCTCGCCGTGTCAAAGTAGGGAAGATGCTACTCAGGGGCAGTGGGCCTTAGATGGTACCTACTCATTTGGGTTATGCACCAATCATTAAGGTCGAGGATTTAGGCCCCCTGGTTTTCGTGGAGGAGACGCCGGTCAATTCTCCTAAACCGTCGGGTTAAAACGGGCCTTGACGGTGGTCAAAACAACGGACAGAATACATAGCCATGCGCAAGGCGTCTGCCCGCAGCAGCTCTCGCGCCGTGAAGGAGCGGCAACTCGCGCTGATTGACGAGCCAAGCCACGATATCCAGCCTGTTGACGCACATGAGCTGCAAGTGGACGACGACTGGGAGGACCGTCTTGATTTGCAGGTCAAGATCATGTACGTTTGGGCTCGTTTTTTTGGCGTTTTTTAGTAAGTTTATGGCATTTTTTAGACCCCGTAACCCGAATGTGGGTACCATTGATTAGGAACGTCGTTGGTACGGTGGATTTGAAGACACCGCTCGACCTCAAGGTGATTGCGCTGCATGCGCGCAACGCCGAGTACAACCCCAAGGTTCGGCAATTGATAGTTCGAGCCCACATGTGACGAGACGGAGCTCTAAATGTTGTAAACGAGTTTTTTACGCTGTACTTACAGCGTTTTTCGGCGGTGATCATGCGATTGCGCGACCCAAAGACGACAGCGCTGATATTTGGATCTGGAAAAGTGCGTCTCTGAGTGAAGTCGGGAAAAAGGCTACAATGACTATTTCTATGCGGCCATATGGATGGAGCTGACACTGAAGCAATGTGGTAATGACGCTAGGTTGTTATTACTGGTGGAACGAGTGAAGGGAGTTGCCGACTAGCTGCTCGCAAGTTTACGCGCGTAATACAGGTCTGTGCTCGTATGATGTTTCGTAACTATGTACAGACGACTGGTCGTTGATGTTGTGTGCTGAAGTGGCTGCTAAGGTCGTGCATTGTCTTTTTCTTGCTTAGAAACTGAACTTTCCGGCGAAGTTTACTGAATTTAAAGTCCGAAATGTAATGGGTACGTGCGATGTCCGCTTTCCGATTCGGCTGGAAGGACTGCTGAACGACCATGCGCGCTTCTCAAGTGTACGCTTTTGTGTTGGAAGGAGATGTGAAGGAGTTGGCACTACGGGATAAAACCATGCTGACATACGTTGCACCTCGTTCGATGCGTGTAGTATGAGCCGGAGTTATTTCCTGGACTCATCTACAAACTGGTAGAGCCCAAGCTGACGCTGCTCATCTTTGTGTCTGGCAAGATTGTGCTATGCGGCGCACGCGACTCGAACCACCTTCACCAAGCCATCGACAAGATGTACCCCGTGCTGCTGCAGTACCGCAAGATGACTGCACCGCCGTCGTTGGTGACAGGGAAACCAGGTTACGAGGACAGCGAGGATCTTGATCGTTTAGAAGCAGGGCAGGCCAACGTGTGAGACGTTGGAGCAGGAATATTGCCGTGTGTTATCACTTATCATATGCAACGTGAACAGCAAGAAAAAGCTAATGAGAGAAGTAGGTGTTCGTGCATCAAAGTAGCAACCTGTTCAATAACTAGGTTGCCAAACTTACTCGCTCATCGACATCTTGTGCTACTTCCGCTTCTTTTTTCAGGTTGTAACTTTGATTGACTACTGCCATCGCCGCCCTTCTTGTGTTTTGTCGGTTTCTTCCTGCTCTCAACTTGTTCTGGCTGGTCGCTGGTATCACCGCTTGTTTTGGGCCTCGCTTGCTTCATCTGCTTCACCCGGTGTGCCTTCTGGAGATCGTACCCAGATATCGTGTTGATACGGTGCCGCACAGGAGGTGCCTTCAAAAGTTCCTTCCTTTTCGATACACTGGTGCCGCAAAGAAACAAAGGTAAGTCAAGCGAAAGACAGCAAGACTCGTCATCAAGGAGCTACCACATACCTGGCTTTCTTGAGCGAGAGCATCCAGTCAGGAACCTCGCAGCCTGAGAGCTTCATCACGTTAGCGATTGTGCGGAGGTACACCATATCATCTTCCGTAAAAAACGTAACAGCTTTGCCCTTGCGTCCATTTCGACCAGTACGGCCAATCCGGTGAATGTAGCTTACAGCGCTCTGTCAACGTTCGTACACATTTGTTATTGCAATGTCACAACGATGCAAACCATCATAGCCAAACCTGTGGGAAGTCGTAGTTGATGACCATATTTACAGCCTTGAAGTCCATGCCACGGCTCATAAGATCTGTGCAAATAAGCACCCAGACGTCGCCAGTGCGGAAACGCGAGATCACGTCGTCACGCTGTTCTTTCGTACGGTCTGCGTGAACAGCACCGATATTTACACCGTCGTACAGCAACTCGTGATACAGCTCGTTCGCACGCTCCTTGTTCTGCACAAACAACAGCGCTGGGAGTTGGAGACCATCATGGAGCAGCTGCTTAATCGCAACGAGCTTCCCTTCTTCCTTGCCGACGAAAACCAGCTTTTGATCAATCGTGCTAGCGCCGGTGTTTCTCGTTCCTACTGCCACCTTGACTGGATCGCGCAGCACAGTTTGAGCAAGCTCTTCGACTCCTTCCAGCATTGTAGCACTGAACATGGCTCGCTGGACGGTAGCATGTGTGCAGGCAGCAAATATCTCGTCAACCTGCTCCACGAAGCCAAGCTCCAACAGTCGATCAGCTTCATCGAGACACACCATTTCGACGGCGGAGAGATCGACCTTGGCCTCCTGAATCAAATGCACGAGACGAAGCGGCGTGGCAATCAGTACATCGTGCTTCACAGCTAACTTGCTCTTGGTCTGGCAAGCAATAGTAGCAGCGGTGGCTTTCGACAGTAGTGTAATGTGCGTCTTCCTTCCTGTTGCGAGACGTGTAAACTCAGTACGAATCTGCACAGCCAAATCACGAGTTGGAGCCAACACAATCGAGCGAATACCGCGACTTGTTGCGCCACTAGCAGCCAAATTTGCTAGAATCGGAATCGCAAATGCTGCGGTTTTGCCGGACCCTGTAGGCGCCGTGGCCAGCACATCGCGTCGAAGCAAGATGCTTGGAATAGCTTGCATTTGCACTGGCGTAGGTTCCTTGTACTCTGACCGCTCAATATTCTGCAACAGCAGGCGTTTCATCTGCTGTGCATTCGGGCTGGAATCCACGCGCATGTCAGCAAACGAGGTGATCGGGGCTGGCGCTCTGACACCACTCACGCGAATGCCAAGCTGGCGTCGGAGCATCTGCACGCCCTCCCTATCGCATAAGCACAAAATGTGAGCACACTTTCGTCGAGACCTATCAGCCACAGCATGTAGGATCTCACATACTGATCAGCAGAAGCACCAGTTAGTTTCTGCGCAGCTTCTTTTTTCGTCTGCTTCGCTGCCTTTCCAAGAGTCACTTTCGCATCGGCATCGTTGCCATGAGACTTGAACAATCGAACATTCTCCTCCTCATCATCATCATCCTCTTCCCCCTCGTTATCTGACGTAGCTGCTTCCTCACCCATCTCCTCGCCCATCTCTTCACTTACGGACTCAGTCTCAACCAACTCCATACGCGACCGACGAAAAAGATCATCACTTTTGTCTTTCTTCGACCCTGATGGGGCGAGAAGTAGCGACGCTTGTTGTCGCGCCTCGTTCTCCAGACGTTGTTCCTCGAGCGCACCTTCGCTCAGCTTCCGTTTCCGACGAGGTTTACTCCCCTTGGCTTTGCGCACTTTGTTCACCGAAGCGTTGTCAACTGGCTTGGAAGCTATAATTTCGACGCTCGTATTGCAACGCTCATGTGCCTTCTCCTTCGGCTTCTGGATCGAGTTGAAGCCAAAGAAGTCCAGCTCATCCACGTCTGCATTCTTCTTAGCCGCGTTCTTAGCTTCACAGTATAACCATATCATGCAAAAAGGAACAGACAACATGAGAAGCCACGCAAATGGTGACCGACTGCTGGAACACATGACGTAAGAGGTGAAAACAACGCACGCACCTGTAGTAAATGTATTGAACTGCTTCTTATCGTTGAGAAACGAAGCGCCGCTAAACTTGGCGCCCTGTGTCAGCGCTCCAAAGAAGCTGCTCGGCATCCTCTTTATCGTCCAAAGAGCTTAGCGTCCAGCCAAACTGAATTGGTTCATTAAGACCAATCAGAGAGCGCGCCTTCAATGGCGACCCAATCCCTTACAACTGTGTATGGGCTGTTCTCATGGCAAACCAATGCCTTGACAAC
>CANTFL010000525.1:0-33278 GCA_947650285.1 Hyaloperonospora brassicae | reverse complement strand
CTAAACCAAAAGAGAAGTCGTCACCTGTACTTAAAAGACAATTAAGTTCTATGTGTGACAACCCCTTAGGCTAAAATAGGTAACACATCGTTAGCCTTATCTGTATCACGAGTTTTAAAACCACTCGTCTCCTTCTCCAGAAGTTCCAATCATTGTGCCTATGTGGCTTACACCAATTCCGCTCTGTTTAAAACCTCGGCGTGGCTTACAACCGACTTGTATGCAGATGACTCCAGTAATTCGAGCTTTCATGAGGATCGCAATCTCTATAGATCTCTTAAACCCTAAATTATCTCGTGATATTCGAGTGGTCTTGCAATCCCCGATAAATTTTGCTTCTCTAATTGATCTCGAGATCTCTGATGAAATTCATCTTGACATCACGTAACCATTCAAGAGTCACAACATATCCCACCCGTATCATCAACAATCTCGCTATCTAGTACATTTGTTTACATGATCGTGAGCTTCCTGTAGCGGAGCTACCTAGCTCCTTAAGTCAGAGGAAGACTTAACGCTCAATGAGCAACTTTGGTTCACCGAATTTTGGCTCAAAGCGTCAACAGCGCTACGAGCAATTTTGGTTCTTAGAACTCGACTCAGAGAGTCAACAAGCTCAGAGAGCTTACGGGTTCTGTTCCAGGGGGACCAAACGATTCAAGAGAATCACAGCACAGAGTGCTTAAGAGCAGCTACCTGTACAGGCGTTGCTAGCTCTTCCGATCAAGACGCCTCGTAAGGCACGTGTCTTATGTTGATCAAAATGGGAACTGAATTTTATTTCCTCTTTTTGACCTAAAAGAACACCGTAAAACAAAACATTAACCTACTCACTTATGTTTTAAATAAACCCATTAAAAGATCTCGTAATCAATTGTTGACAGACATCAGTCTTCAACAATTGATACTAGTGTTCTAATATAACTATATACGAGATCCCATCCCTTGTGTGTACCACACCTATAGTCGACTACCAGTCGACGTGTAACCCGTGACACTTCCCTCTTAGCTCTTATAATTCATTTAAAGTCCTTTCAAACTTAACTGACGCATGCGATCCAGGGACCAAATTTTAATCGAACAGAAAAGCCACGTCATTACTTAGCCCTATGCGCTTAGAACTATGTCAAGTATCGAGGTGCTAGGCGAGTTAACTAATGTTTGAGATCATTGTGCATCTAGATCTGCTCAAAACGACGATTTGGACGAACCAGCATAGATGCATTGATCGTCGAGCATAACAATATGGTGTTTACAGCTGCAAAAAAGTGTTCATATTATCGATAGAGAATACAAAGCTGAATTTATTAATAGGGGCGCGGGGTCTATTTTTTGTGTGAATCAATGGACGGTGAGCCGGCGCGTTGATGTACATCGCGACTTTCTCTCGGCCGAACAAGATGATCGCAATGGTATATGTGAGGTAATAATGTAAGAGTCATGTAAAATGCACAGGACTAAGCAACCGTGTCTCAAAGTATCTGATACGACTGCAGGCTGCAGCACCTATTTCACGTCAATAACAGGAAAGAGCGTAAAGGCCCCGTATGCATTGTAGACGACGTTATAGACGACGTTAGTAACCCATGACGTTCGACAAGGAGCTACGTCTTCTTTTTGAATAACAGTGCTGTATCGTGAAATTTAAAGCGTCAATCGACATTTGCGATATTGATAACCGAGGCTGAGTACATGGCGTTTTACATTGCGACACAAGTTTTAATTTGATTACTTCCTTAAGTCTAAAATTTTGGACATGAACATAGAATGAAACTATCAATTTGGAAAGATCAATAAGGTCGCATCACTTCGGGCAATTTCGCAGTCATTTATGCTATAACAAGCATTAATGTCATATTGTTTACATTCTACGCAAGAAGATAAGTTTGGCGTGATGAAGCTTAAAAACAAGTCACCAAACAAGGTCATTGCAGACAGCTTCGAAAAAAATACCCGGATGGATTAAATACAAAAGTTTATAAAAGGCTGTATCTAAATCTTAAAATGTCGTCGAATGCGCATCAAGAAGGGATTTTGTTGGTCTCGATGCGGTGTTCACGCACGCCAAGTAATTGTTGGCAGTGTCAGTAAAACTTTGAGATATTTTTATAAATAGGACATTATCTTGGATACAGTATTTGGCTCTGGATGTTATTTTTGAAATTTTACACGATATTTAACTTTTCTGGATCATCTGAGGCATATTATCTATATTTTTGTAAATTTACATTATTTCATTAAAAAATTCTAATAAGAAACGGTGAAGATTCTGATAGAACTTCAAAAAATTCGATTAAGTAGGCAATAGACTATCAACGAGGCAGAGTTTCGTGTAATACTGATGCGAAGGGACGAGAAAAGCCATTGATCTATTCATCGAGAGCAGTTCTTAGAATAAAGAGTACCAACGGAAGGGAAGGAATTAGGCTCACCGAATACAAATCGCTTCTGGTTTACTTCTTTCCCACAAGTGCATCTGCCGAACGAATTATAATATTATCACAATATAAACTTCTCATAAATTAAATTTGCACCTTATTGGCAGCTTTCCAAAATCAAAATCTGCATGTTGATTCACTATCGAATCGTCTGCAGCTATTTTGTACAACAATCTTACATTCCACTTAATCGGTAAATATACTGGACCCAGATTCATAATCAACAATAACCGACATAATGCCAGATCGGTTGGGAAGGAGCGGAATAACGACATTGTCAGTCGGAATATTAGTCCAACCTTTGGTTTTCCCGTATCACACGTCACGACTATTCTTGCCAGAATTTCAGCAATGATACGTCCCAATAGCCATACATCTTAATCTTAGTATGGGAGAGTGCGTTGCCCAAATTCAGCCCTATACCAAAAGCACCTGGTCTCAGACCAAGGTCTTTGTACTAATATCTCCATCGATCTGATTAAACGCTGTCAAATGCTATATCCATTTTTCTTCATGTCTCCGGATAGTTTCCATTTTAAATGAACAGGAATGAATGCCATCATACCCCAAAGAAGATTTGCCGCACAACATCCTATTGTTTGTGTCCCTCCCTCAATTTGCTGACCTTAGGGTTGTGCTTTAGTCTGTGTCCGCGTTATTCTCTGTATCAGAAAATACATACTGTATTACATTTTACCATGCTATATTACCAGCGGAATCACGGTGAAGTTTATGCGGCCTCGAATTAAACGGTCATGATAACTTATATGGAGGTTCTTCGTTGCAAAAAAGTATATGCAAATGAAGGCAAATCTTGTCAAGCGTTACTTTACTAAGGGGTATCGGACGCGTGTGTTTAGTCGCGCTTTGCTATCGATTTACATATCCGTCGAATGGTCTATATTATGCAGTTCTTAACAGAATTTAGAGAAGTCTACCCTATTCTTTTGGGCGCTTCACCTATGTAATCGCTGCGTTGACTTCTTCATACAACGATCTGAAAGAGCAATATCGCTGTAAGGTCATTATTCTAATAAGACTAATGCTCGATACGACTTGGTCTTATCTTGTATCCGTTTAGCACGAAATTCTGGCTACTCAAAGGTCTCACCATTTTCAATGCTCGGGATAGGTATTCGATCTTTATATTCAATATCGATCGGTCTTGTTGCTCGACCTTTTTGACGCATGTAAGTCTTTCTGGCTTCATTGTGACCTATTCAGTATTAATCTGTCTATAAATCTATTATCGGCCTTGCGATATATCGTAATCGTGGAATCAATGATGCGGCACTATCTGTACGTGTCTACAATTTCATCTCGGTTTAATCTTGTATGTTATCTAACTATTTCTGGCGGGGTAGTCCAATGACCATATTTGTATTGTAATTGTGTGCCATGACTTCAGTTTTAACGGAATCTGGAGAGATATTGCCTATATCGTGAGCCGCTTGTCACTAAACAGAAGAATATAGATAATATATAGTGCTATCGGATCTAATCATGTGGCTACTATGTATTGCAAAACACTCTACAAGCTGATAACAAATCGTGCAGAAAAATTATCCTTAAATTCGTCTTGCAATATACCGCGTCTCTGGGTCATCTGTAATAAGTTCGTTTTACGTTCTTTGTTCGAACGATAATATACAGTACACATATATTGGGTAAGCCGTAAATTAAAGACATGAAGTAAAATTGTGTTGATTTCCGGTTGTACCCATACCTGGTATAGGATAATTAAGATGACCTACAATATCATTTGGGTATCACGATGTTCAAATAACTTCCAGAAAACCCTTAGGTTACATTTGACGTCAACCAATCCGCTTAACAAATAAATTTTATAGATAAAGTAGGATCGATACATACTCAAACATTACAAGCTGAGTACCGCTCTTTTGACGCGTTACATACATTCAGCCGACACTAATTGCTGACCATCTGTTTCAATCAAGCATCCCGATGATCACGATATGCGCATATAATGCACTTTTTAATGTAGTAAGCCATAAATTTCTCCACTTATCAAATGAATATGCACAGTCCAAAGTCAACATCTCTGCCACTAGATATATCGTACCCATTAGTATCCCTACATGGGTTGTATCAACGCGAATGGTTACCTCATCATCAAAACGATCGTGAGTCAAAATGATTCCAACTCCGTACCTCGGCATTACAGCCATCGTCGTACGACCAATTGGTGCAGATCGACGCAACATATTATTTGATTCTGCTTTCTTCAAATATCGATCACCGCTTTTCTTCATCAGGTCTTCCACCAACTCTATAATCTGTTACAGTGTGAATTGAACCCTTGGGTCACTTAAGAGAAGTAGGTGGATGGATTTGGCATATCGTCTTCTATTGGCTACGTGGACATGTGGTAAATAGACCTTAGATAACAGCCTGTGTGAATTGGCAAGAAGGGTATGTATTCTGTGCAATTGTAGTCCTAGATTGAGTTGATAATAGTGATCGGGGCTGGCCACAATAACTAATGTACAATATTTAACTTATCACTTTTGACTTGCCCAAATTATGGAGGCATACCAGGTGAATAGAATAACACACAATGTTAGAACGATCACAGTAAGGTGAGTTTTACTATTGATTATGTTCTCCGATCCCAAATACAGATAAATTGATATTTAAGTATATTCCGCCGAAAACATAGCTACTCGCATTGCCGACGTTTACACTGTGCGTGTAAGAAAGCCTAACATCCGTGGAAAAGCACTTTTTCGATACTAATTTTCTCCTCTTCCGTGATGGATCGGATCACACATAACTGCGTAAGAACTACTTTTTCACACTAAGCCCTGCTTGAATACACATTGTAAATGGCGATATATATATATGCATTCTTATCAGTGAAATTTCTTAAAATGAGAGATTAGGATTCCCGAAGTTGTATCGGACACTAATGTGTGTTGTAGGTAATGCTTGAATGAGCTTGGATTTCCTAAGCTGCGTACACCTAATTAAAGATTATAAGACCTCTGAACAAATATACTAGGCGGATGCAATGTCGCCGATTATCAGCTTTAACCCATACCTTGTATGCATCTTTGTCAAGGATGAGGTCCAAATATTAGCTCCTATGTGGCTGTGTGCTCTTGAAGAGCTATATCGTGCTCATCCCACCCTATTGAAGCCGACTATATGTAAAACGCAATACATACATCATTATTTAACCCCTATTCTAATGTTAAGGGCTAAAACGACATAATTTGGTTGCGGTAACGCCAGTGAGAATTATTTTCATCAATATTGTCACGTGCGCCACCACATAGAAAGAAAAACCAATATGCACAACTGTAATTAGCTTTTCAACTTTTGGAAGTAGTCCTTTTCCACATTAATACTCCAAACGCGTGCTCAATGCAATGCCTTTAACTAGAGTATGCGAGAACGCGTAAAGCGAACATTTAATTACTACTGGATGTAGCGTCGAAAGAATTGTCGTACGTATTTGACCTCTCCATAGCTTTGCATTGTGCTTTTGCATTGCTAGTCCGACTTTTATATGCTATAAGTAAATCATCGTAGGCCACGTGTCCGATTTTCCTTGAATATCACATGTATCGGCATTGAGACCGCTTTAACCGATTGAAAAAAGAATTGTTATCCCTTTTAGCTAAAGGACTAACCTCTCACATGGAACTATACCTCTTATAGTTGTCACCTGTAGAAATGACATAGTATACCAGTGAATAAGGTCGATTAACTCAAATAGTCGACTCAGATATCGTGAATGCGTCGAGTCATGCAGCATTCTTGCATGGGCTGCCTGGTAGAAGCAATTCCGATAATAATGGTCCCAAAAGTTTAATTAGCTTTGTATGAGCTGCCTTTTATGTACCAAAACTTTAGCCTGATATATTTTTTAAAAGATCAATATCCAATCAGATCTATATATAACTGATTGCACTAATTACAGCGCAACCCACGCATCTCATAATCCATAGAAACTACAGGCTCAAAATTGTGTTTAGCTCTACTAGCTTGTGATACTTAAAATTTAATCTTCTTTATTTGAAACTGTAAAGGATACGACTCAAGCTTCAATGCCTTTAACAATCTGACAAAATAATGACAATTTTGAGATAAATAAATAGCTTTTGACGTTGTTAATCAGTTTCTGTTCGAAAAATTGTACTGTCGCGAAGGTAACGTAGCTCCGTAAATTTTAGTAAGTCTATGTGTGCTTGCATTTAAATTTATTTACGAATCTGATCCAAAACAAGAACAAATTTGTTTAGTCCTGTTCTAAATGAAAAATAGAATAAACGAATTCATTGGTAAGCTAGTATAATTTGTTCACGCCGGACGAAATAATATTACTCTAAAATCAGTCACGCCTTCAATCGGCAGGTGTATATGACAGATTCAATGGGGGTTAGGACTTAATTGCTGACCAAACGGCAATATGACGAATTTCATTGAACATCATAGCATTATCTATGATAGAATTTGTAATTATAATAGTACAATATGATGTCTACTACACTGAGCACTGCTGTCCACGCATAGTCAATTTACCTAAGGGCAAATAAACTCTAGACTTAAATTCATGTAGGTACGGTAATACACAGAAATAATGTATTATCCACCCAATGATATCTTTTAGATCAACTAAATATCGATACTCATGAGACTATGTGCACAACTAATTGCATCACCGTCGTGTGACTGCGATAGATATATTCTGCATAAAATGCTGAGTAGCGTTTATCCTATAACTGGGTTATGCACCCTGTCCAGTTACGTTAACGTAAGGTCATTAATCTTAAGATGTAGATACCTCACCTTATATATTTCGATAATAGACACGAATAAACCTCCAGTTGTACAGTTTTTAAATTTATCTTCTTAGGTACCAAAAACTGTTGTTATTTATACCACTTAAGGACACACCGCATTAATGCGTTCTACGATCAAGGCGGTGTGTCCTTCTTGCTATGACGTGTGTACGTGCCAATCGCACATCGCGGAGTAGCATTCGCATTTCTGTGGCGCATCTGCATGGGGATGATAGAGGCGAGCAACAACCATGCATATTTGATTATATTGTCGAAGAGAGTAGACTAAGAATGCCGTTGCGACTTGGCAAGGTCAATTTCTATCTTGTTCGCTATTCAGAATGAAGATTCACAAATATCTATTAGCGTTCAATTCCGATAATTGTGTCTAGTGTATCTATCTCATGGATTCAGTAGGCTGACATGATTGTGTCATGCCTTCTGAACAAGTTATATTTAAGCTTTGTAATGAGTATATGGTGATACGACATTCACGTACGTGGAGTTCAGAGCAGGACCAAATTCTTAAGCGTCCTCGACAATTGCGTCAAAAACGTATGACTGTTAAAAAGTAATGCTGTGTATAAATGTCTAAGTAGCGAAATATGTAAAGCAAATGATAAATTAGAGCCTATTAGTGTCGAAGCAAATTCTTAAGAAGATAATTTAGCAAAGTAAAAATATCATTGCTACGTGAGTTATTGAAATAAATAAATAATCATTAAAGGTCCTTTTAAATTTTGAAGGATAATATCATAATTATTATTTTAATTGATTGATATTGAAAATTGATAAATCAAATTATAAGTCATTAAATTACCAAATTATGTATTTATCGAATTTTTTTCACATCGATGGTTAGAAAACTAAAAATGAGAGAAAAAACAGGTAAAGAAAGTGCTTAAGATCTTGTTTTTACAGATTTTCTGGCGAGACAAAATAAAATTTCATTTGTCGAAATTTTTGGCTGCTTTATGACTCTAACATGCACATTGCGTGCCACTTTCGTAAGACCCCCAATATATTTGCTCAAATCATAGAAGAATCGACGGCGGCTGGCAGTAACCTTACCAATACCTCGTTTGATAACTTGACAGATGTTTACGCCTAGGCAATTTTTTATATATTGTATTTGGAAATTTCACACAAGACAAGGCTGCCTTCGACAACGATAACAGTGATGATTGTATTGGCAAAATGATCAGACTGAAGGATGCACAAATTTCCAGGACAGGTGCGAACATACATTACCGATCGCTACCATTAATTTAGTATAGCATTGAATGGTATCCAAGTGGACTATGTACCATCGTAACAAATTACCCCACCCGGTTATTAGTATGCTTACCGATGCCGAGAGAAATAAAGGCACCACCTTAGGAGTCTGGAAGTTGCCCTTTACTGAAGCTTCGGCTGCTCAATGTTGTGCTAAGTTCTTTTTACTCGTAGTTAGATGGCCGTACAAGATTATATTAAGCAGACTCGCTGCAATCAAATCTTGATTAATTAGATTCGTTTTAATATCTGTGAAATATTTCAGTTATATGAGGATAAAGGTGTGGTATCCGTAGAGTAGTTCAAGCGCCCTGATTGGGTAATTTGTACCTTTCAGATTCTTTTCCTTGTTGTGAGGGTTTGTGTCTTCGATCTGATGAGATATCAAAAGGATTACAGAAGAAAAAGGCATTTTTACTGAAAAATGACAAGCTTTTATACGGAGTATCAAGTCGAAGCATAATCGATGAGCTCATTAAAAAGACTCTGAGCGTGCGCGAGGTGTCCAGTGAGTCATTAAAAGTAGATACATCTTTCTTAATATGAAGCGAATGTTTCAGTCACGCGAGTACCCGCCAATTCCGCTCGCGCCGCTTCATTTCGACATGAAACTGCGGTACGCCGACCGTCACAACAGAAAAATTATGTCAACGACAGGTCTTGATCGGGATCATCTATATTCGAATGACCGGCATATCAAAATTTGATGTTTTTACAACAGCTTTACTTACGATGCTCTGCGTCTATATACATGATAAAAAATCACAAGGCTTTGACACGTTTACGTAAGGGGTACAGAAATTAATTCTCGTTTCAACACTTATAAAAGGGCCAAAAACATAAAGTAAAAAGTCATGTTGATCGTACAAATGATAAAATCGCGAATAATATTGAGAATATATAATAAGTTTAATGACCAGAACTAAAAATGCAATCGCGGTGTATACCATGCTATCTGATCAATAATACCTGAAAGCACACAAATCATCGTTTGTATATCGTAAATCTTTCATTCTTTTATTTTTCGAGACTTTTCATCTGAAATAGTTACAGGTGGAATCGCGAATACCTCACGGCGCAACGACGTGTCAAACGTAGTCTTACTATGCTCATGTGATTCGATAGATCGGATACGCTGAGTATAACCCTTTAATCTAACTTTAACGATTCTATAATGCGTCTATAATATATAATTTTAAGAGTAGTACATGATAAAATGATAAGGTGAGACAGTGTAGCACTTGGATCGCACGTACGCACTAATGTTTTATTTATGTTAGAGACACCATCGAGCCAGCCTTAAGTGACAAATATGCAATTATTAAGATCACATATCTGAATATAGAACAATCTATCGTTTTACGAATTGCGTATGCCTACGGAGATGCTTGAGCTAAAAGTGGAGTTGTCATGGCGGACAATCCCTTTCTAGTCGACGCCCCAGTTTCCAGGTTTAATAGTTGTATTGGGTGGTATTTGTGTTTACACGAATTTCTAATCGGTTCTCCATTGTTGAGCGCACGATAGAGCATAATCTTCCTTCAAAAATAATAAAGGCACCGACGAAACCCCCGGCGGAAGCCCGAAACGCGTCTGGAGCGCGTTTTAATGTAAAAGTCATAAACAATGATTTCTTTCGTATTGACAGTTTGCTTACATTTAGATCAACAAGACTACCATCATTCCAAACAAATACCTTGTCAACTTAAGCAACGGCCTCAAGAGAGTTCTGGCATGCAGATGGATTCCACAAATATTAATATCATGAATATTGATGCACACTTGCCCTCGACAGCATATGAATAATGTTTTGGATGCATTTACCTGCATTTTTCTTTTTTGCCTCGTTACTAACGATTTGTGCAATGTCCGTAATTGTCACATTCAGCTGCAGAGTCGACAACACACTTAGTGTTGCATCTGCATGATACTAAAATTGCAGCTGTTTCGTGTTTCGCGAACATTAGGAAACGGGCAGCAAAAGTAATCTTTAAGCACTTACAGTCTGTCATGGCTCCAAAAAGTGAGAAACAACAAGCGCCCAAAGCAATTATCTACGATACGCAAACAAATTAATCTACAATTTTGACACGAGGATGCCTAACCGCGACTCAATAGTTCTAATTTATATACAAAAAGCGAATATTATGTTATTGCATTTCGATCTACGAACAAGAATACTGCTACTGTGAATTGTTGGTATCATCAATTCAAATACGGACGTTCGGAAAAGAAGAGGATGAATGTAATATATATGTACGTTGTACGGTGACAATATGCTCAATTACGAGTATCCAGTACAATCATGCCTTTCTTTATCGGTATCACTTACTCTTCGCTTTCTATTTCGTGTTCATCCGTCTCCTGTCCATGAAGGGATTCGTACCAATAACTATGCATGTGCCATATGACCGATTAAATAGTTAGTAAACTAATACAGCAGAATAATCTGGCAATTTCTGTACTGACCACTACGAATCTGTCATGGTGAAGTATGAATCAATGCATCATTTTAATTCATATCCTTTAAAGTTTCACTATCAAGCGCAATATTTCATAGAACAATAGAAATCTCACCATATATATCATGTACGCAAATGATATCAGATTACATTCATCCATTTGTAGCAAACAAAGATAATGATCGATAAGACCCTCCTGCTATTCATGCATTTGTAGAGTATCAACACTGAAACAAACAATAATATACCCTTAAGCAGACAAGTCCTACGAATATGACTCAATTGTGTGAACATTTTGCACCTTCTATTTTGACGGGTATTTATACCTCTGTAGCTTGTTGCGAGAAATTTTGCCTCTCCTTTTGACGTCCTAGATAATGCAAGATGGGCGAATTTTGATACACAACTATTTGTAGTAGGTCGTAGTGCACGATTGACATCAAAGTATTTTAATTTTGAATGGGTGAGCATCGGTAGATGTCTATGATACTATGTATCGTTCTACTTTTCTAACAATCAAATTTAGTTCAAAAAAATGCATTAGTAATAGGAGTGCATGAAATTAAGTGAATACATTCCATTTGTAGTAATTGCTCGAGGATCGTATCACATTGTCGCAAGATCGATATGAAATTTTAACTCTAAATTTTTCCCTTTCTGTTGGCATCGCGACGATGAAGCCTACAAAGGAGCCTTTGTCAATTTTAACCCATTGATCAGAGCCCATGAATTGTTCCTCATTGCGCGACTCATACGTAGTCAATGCTCCCCATATTGCTATTTTTACTGGTACAGCTCACTTACGGGCAATGTAACGCTCAATATTTATCAAGCAAGCGATAATCAAAAATTTTAGAATTATTTTATAATACGATGCTTAGCGTTTGTACGTTATTTGATGCCTATGTTTTTTTGCCTTGGCCATTGCAAATACGCTAAGTACCATTTTCGCTTCCCACTCCCTAAACTCACTATGATGTAGAGTATACGCAGTCCATAAATATCATATTTTTCTGACGCTTTCTCCAATTCAAACTTTTTTGTGAAATGTCAACAGTAACGCTAATTTGTAGTATTTGGGACTTGTACTTCGTATCTTCAAATTGATGCCTTCAGGAGAAAACCCAGATGAATGTGTTGTATTATCTTCATCTTTTACCAGTCTCTTACACTTTCTAGTATCTCATATGATAAGGTAGCTAAATGTTACCTTGTAAGGGCGCCAGAGCTATATTTCAGGTATAGCCATTCTTTATCAATACAAAAAACTACGATATTTCTAATTTTGTTGTTTTCCTTTAATTAGAATGAAACAAGCAGCACTATACAGACTGACATCTTCACAAAAGTTCGATCCGTAGATATGTCGCGCTTTGTATAAGCCTTCATGCTCGACAAGATTATCGAAAATGATGCTTAAGCGCTTCAATTCATTATACAGAATATTAAACTTCAATTTGTCAAGTTACTTCTTCAATTTGGACATCGTATGCTGGGATCTTGAAGCTCTATATCTCAATATTTTTAACTAATCGTTTTAACTATAACTTGTTGAAAGGTTTACGCCGATAATATAGGTAGAGAAAACTTCTTCCTCTTTCACCTTCGTACAAACAATCAAGGTTGAGTTTCGACTAAGGGTTATCGTGGTCAGCATCATGGCCAACTCTAACAGCAAAGCCTGACGCATTTTGTTTAGCGATTGTAATTTTTCGATACTCCTTGATAGTATCAGATGCTTGGCAAGATGGCAGAGCAATATTTTGGCGGGATGTTCATGTGTGGGAATGCAAGATGCACGATCAATAAACAGTCACATTTAGTGCAGCCCTCTTGTAACACCGGTATCGCTCGCTACAACGCAAACGGATGGTTGAACCCTTTGCAAACTTTATAAATAGCTCGATTTGTATCACTCTCACCCGCGTACGACGTATCAGGTAAGTCGATACTAATTGGGTGCTGCTCGTCGTCGCTTTCCATATCTGTCGTTGCAAAATCTCATATTTTAGCACAATAACGACAAATAACATCCATCGATTGCAGGACTATAATGATAAAGTTCGCCATATTCCGTTGGAAAAGTAAAAATGAAAATGACCTCCAATACAAGAGATGCATTGAATCAAAGCGATTAATTGCCAGTATCTTGGCCCACGTACAATCGTACTTCGTACGTTTGTAAGGGTACTGACACGTTTATGTTTGACGTAGTCTTTTATTATATAAAACATATTTGATGGTACTCGCGCTATGGATGTTGCGTAAACAGCGAGAAAGATATTGCGTGCCGCATGGTCTTGTAGATAAATCGAAAATGATCGATAGAGACTTGACGACCGATTTGACGTCGCAAAATCCTCAAGAAGCGCTCTCATTGCCAATGTACTACGACACCTGTTGGATACAAACAACAACACCATTTCTTCTCCGGCCTATTTTGTAGGATAATCACATATGTTTTCTAGCACAACGCTAGTTCTTTTTTAATTTAACCTATTTAGCGCAATTGTCTCCTTTCTTTATATAATGGTGCTTGATCAAGTTATCCGCTCTTATATTAACCGATTTATATTGCTCGCAACGCTATTGTTGCACTCGCTTCCATCCTAGTCGATCAAGGGGCATGGTCCAAATATTAATTTTTTATCCAAATTAGACAACCTTATATTCATCGACTCCTGCACACGCAATTGTAATACAGAGAGATCAAGTGACAACCGTGCTGAGACTTTGACGAGAACATGAAGGAGAGAGACCGGATGATGCAGCTTTAAGCTATATTTGAGCAATCGTATTGACTATTTCGACATAGGCTCATCAAAGTTCTACGAACTACGATAATTACCTAAATATTCTATCACACTCATGATGAACGTTAGCATATACTGTAACAACCACTATTCTTGGAAATTGGCCGAACTGACTTGTGTTTTCCCCTATCTTCTATAAGTTTCATTCCATTAGAATTCGCCTGGGGATATTTTCTCGATGATTTTTCATACCAGTGTCGTCCAGTTCCATTTTATACGATTGCAGCACGTCACAAACAGCTCATTATAAACGCTACTTTTGTTACTTACCACAAGACAACGAATACTTCGTGCTGCCATTGTATGCGAATCGATTATTACTCGACTGGATTAATGCGCTTGTTTGTCCTGATAGATCTTGTATATCAGGCAACGCTCGACACACCATGTTGTAATCTGCGAACAAGTACGTGATATGGTCAGCTGGTGTGAAATATATTGGCGTTTGCTTCGATCCTTTGCATCATGTATGATAAGTCGCGTATGATGTATTATTGAAGGTTACCACGATTGTCAACAGAGGCTTTGCTTTATTGTTTGCGTCAGGTCCATACCCTCATGCACTGAGCCATAAATTATCTGTGTGATGATAAATCATCTTAGCGTATTACCGATTATTCTGCGGGTCGTGAGCCTCGTGATGAAATGACTTCGGATCTGTATTCTAAACTATTCGCACACACTATCTATTGCTGCAGTGTGCCCCCACCCGAGTGAGTTTAGTGTGTCTACCTTGATTCTACCGAGTATCACCGCTTCGAATTGTCTCGACGAATCCTGACGCCTACTCCATCGCAGTGCTTATCCCACCAACCACAATTTCTCTTGCGAGGAAAGAAAGGTCGAAGACCCTTGAGGTGGAGCAAAGATGGAAGAGCTCGGCCGCGCAATACTGTGCGAACGCGAATGGCTTATTTATCGGTATAACACGGCAGTAAAGCTGAATGCAACGATATGGCCCATGTCAAGCAGTTCGGTATAAGTACCCACAAACCTTCCTCATTCTTTTTGCTGAACTGTACGTGAGTATCGCGGTCCGATGAACGCGAAAATTTGCATAAATGATTACGAGAATGTGGTGGAGTGGTAATCGATCTTTTAAGGAGTCGATACCAACTATTCACTGGCGCCCGGACGACTGACTAACGGAGGGGGTACTCCGATTCCGTTTTGTATGCTCCACTCACCGTGTGTACTTGTTGGTGGGTCAATTTGCACTCTTCCAGGTAAACCCGAGTCGATGCCAAGCTTGACCGTGGTTGGGATTAATGCTGTCGCGTGGAAACCTTTACACGATAACGGGTGTATATGTAAGGTAATATGAGCCACCTTGATCTCTCCGTAATCGCCTTGCCCAATTTAGATGCTTGATCTGTTAGCCTTCTGACCACTTTTGCCGTCTTGTACCCCTTGCATTTACGTGTTAGATGCGTCCAATCGCAGTTGAGGGTTTGTTGAGAGTCGTTGATCCCTGGCCAATTAATCCATGTAAATCACTTAAGTTAAGTATGCGACCTTCTTTGACGTCGGGTGGTTAATATTTCAACGCAAAAGAGAAGTCGACACGTGTACTTAGAATCAAAATGGAATGTGTTTAATATCAAACACTTAAATCCAAAACTGACCCATCGCTAGGCCTATCTGTATCACAAAGTTCGAAGCCCCTCGTCTATCTCTCAAGGATATCGCCCCCTTGTACCCCAGGCGGTTTACACCTAGCGGGTTTTTCTATAAAAAATTGTCGCGACCTATACTATAGATCGACAGATCAGATCGAGATCGAGATTGGAGAATCAGATCGAGATCGAGAATGAGGGATCAGGTCGAGGCCGTACAAACCACACATATCATACAGCATTCCTCGAATCAGAATTGAATTCGGACTGAACCGACGCCTGCAATATGTGAGCTCCCAGGTTCCACCATTATGGTGAAATCTCGTGATCGCTCTACGACAGAAGTATAAAAATGCATAACAGGAGAAATAAGTAAGCGTCGCATTATTATGGATTAATATTTTCACCATTCGAAGGAGATAATTAAAGCGTCGAATCATCACAAGGTAAAACAATGCACCAAAAAACGGAAAGGTAAGAAGCCTCGGATGATTAGAAGGTAAACAATTCACCGATGGTAAATCATGCCGAAAATACACACCGTGGAATCATTCATGTACATCCAAACATAAATCTTGATTTTCTGCTCACCTAATATATATAATGCCTGCGCGAATTCTTGAGTCGACCTTCGGTCTTTCCGGTGGAATAACGGTGCCTACTACTCAATCGTAGCATGGCGTCTATTATTCTTGTGCAGGGCTTCTTTCTTTTACGCCTTTCATCCTTATTCAATGGTTCGACTTGTTTTTGTATAGTTGGAGGCCACCTCGTCGGTATCGATAAATTTTCATGAGATGATATAGCGCAGATTCATGGCTTCTCCGCAATAAACGTTTTATTAAGATGTTTACGGAACGACTAAACATGGTATATGAAGACAAGTGAGGGCAATAAGAGGGGATATTATGCAACGGAGATGGGAGAAACGTTTCAATGCTTACAAGTCGTCATGCACATGCTTGTGCCATAGCAATCCATCACGCTGCTAGACGTGCAATCCTAATGAAGTGTTGTGGCCGTCACAAAAATTGAGCCACTGATTGTGGTCGTAATTTTCCGTTGCACTGCAATATAAAAATAAAAATGCGACGCATACAAACGGACATCGTCAAAAATACCACCGACTTGAAACTGTATCGATAGACATAAATCTTGCCGCTTCTATCCAGAAAATATCGTAGTAATATAAAAATTTTAAGCACATTACAGAGCACTCGCAGTGTTCTCGCGGTGTCAGATTGGTAGTTCGTCTTCGTAAATTACTTGTTTTCCCCTGTGAGGATCGTTGACAAGTAAAAAATTACTCTCATCAGACAGACCATTCACCACGCATTGATCTGCAATTGTTTTATACGCGAAGAGATCAAGCTTTTCGCTGGGGTATATTTGCGAGATGTTGTTAAGACTATTGCCGTGCAAACATATTCACAGCGCCACATTCGCGCTAGTTTGCAGTACGTAATTCACATGCATTAAATCGTTTACTTACCTTTTTTCGGTCTCATTGGATCCATACGTTAAGGACAAAAATGCTTAGACCATCAACATGAGGGTGCAATCACAGCCGGCCAGGCTAGAAAAAGCGTGTTATTGTAATTTTAAACCAGATGCTTTGCTATCCATTCGCGCAACCATGCCATATTCTTTCTGAACAGACTGATGACATATCTACTTCGAATATTATATTTGTTTTTATCTACCAGCTGTAATTACAGCGTGCGTGGATACCATTATGTATACACCCTTGTGTCAAACTTTGTATTCAACACCTATGAGTGATCCATTAAAGCCGAGTTAAGTATGTTGCGGTACCTCACGTGTTTAGACCTGCCTCCGTTTCGAATACTCTTTTGAGCGCATAGAGATATTGCAGTTGTGTTGTGAAAGAGATTAGATAATGATCTTCGTGGGCAAAATGCCTCGTTGCCGCCCTTTCTTCCATTATGTTGTGAAAAGTCTGCGATATTAGATTCAGAGAACTAGCGATACGATCAATTTGAAATTCTTGCATTGTTCTTTAGGAATGCTACGTCAGTGACAGACCCGACTCATGGCTGGAAGAGGAGCATACGTCGTAGAGAGTAAAATGGAAAATATGTATAAGCTGGAGAAACATTAGGTATGATAGACTGGTGTTACAAACTCTTGCGATCATCTTGGCAATCACAGTCTTTGCAATCATCTCCTGTTTTCGCAGGTCATCCACAATACCACCTAGGTCATACTCCACGTATGATGTGTTATACATAGCATGAAAAGACGTCGGATTCTCGCGCTCCAGGTCTCTTTGACCTTGTCGATCTTAACAGCTCCGTTGTCATGAACTGCGCGTATGATAAACGGTCCTTGTGCCACAACATGAATTTTGGCACGGAATTGATCGGTAACCCGTACCATTAAGTGGTCTCCTGGATTTAAAAGTCCGGGAGGCATTTGCTGTTCTCGTGGTATTTGTCAGCGAGGATTTCACCAAAACGACGCTCCGAGAGGTTGCTCCAGTTTGCACTATAGAGATATCGGGTGATCATGTCTTGATCTAAGAAAATCTGACCTGGTGAGGAAAAAAGAATGATGCGGTAGCTGGCTTTCACGGTGAAAGCAGCGTAGTGTACAATCTTTTTCCAGTCGAATCCATCGTGGCAACGAATGACATTCAAAATCTCCAGGTGAACGCGGTCACAAATCGCGTTTTCTTGTAAGATTTTGCTTCTTTTAGCTTAATAAAATTTTTGTAGCTGCGTGGCATCTCCTGGAGATCTTCATCAGTCAACTCCGTCTTTTGATTATGTATGACTTTCACTGGACGCGGGCATCTGCGCAGTCATTCACGATCGAAGTTCTCGGGTGCAGTCAGAAATTTTGTATCAGGCTGGATGCCCACTTTCAGCCAACACGTGGCGTGATCGACCATTGTGATGCCATAGTAATCATCCTCGCAGCGAACAATTTAAATTAACATAAACTGTGTCAAAAAGTTTACTGTCTTGAGTGTACGAGGTATAAATATTCCTTAGTCTTGCTTGCCTACATGTACGTTGGCCTTCTTTTAAACTAGACAATTCTTTGACTCATTGTTACCACGGCATTCATACCAGGTCGGTATAGCACCTGTATCATCTTCTTGTTCTGGAGTTCAATTCCAGTGTCCGAGACTTAATTGGTAACAATTATTTAGGTCATCGCGAAGGATATCGGGTACAATGACGCTTTTAGTAAGCAATTAACGTACTTCCGAGTAGCGGTAGAATCTCATAGTCGGGGTTGTTGCCTCCTTTGAGGCACAGGGTCTTGATCTTTTGAATCATGTCTTCTTTCTCTTGTTGACCGCGTAGAACAGGACTATTTATGGCACATTCTGACTCATTGGTCGCCGCAAAACCTCCTCCGCAAGATGCAACTTAAACTTTGTCATCAACTTATCAAATCGCATCCACCAAAAATTGATAGCCCCAACATTTTTATTACCCATTGAGAAGTGCATTAAGAGGCGGTAATCCCTGCAAATCAATTTCCATAGCTTGTATCGCAGGCTGGTTTTGGTCGTATATATGAGGTTCTTGTGGTCGGTGTGAACGACCTCAAAAATCGGAGCAGAATCGTACAGTGTTTGCACATGATTCGCAATCGAATAGGATCACTTACATTCTAGTGTAATCCACAAGATTCTTGTCCTGACTTCGCCAGTAGCATGCAAGAATCTGATCAAGTGCATTATAGTGCCGTCGATATTCTTGCCGCTGGCGTCAGCATAAAAGTGAAATGGTTGCTTGAGATTGGAAAACGCGAGCAGGAACGCTTACGCAAATGTTTATTGAACAGCGTGTAATTCTTCCGTGTCACTAGGTAGCCATTCTAATGGGGCTTTAGCGCTTCTGAAGCGATTACGTGGTCGACATAATGCCGTCTAGCTCGGATTCATGCCCCCGTAGTAATTATATATTTAAAGAAAGCGGCGTGGTTCCTTTCTGGTATTGAATACAGCAATCTACTGATCTCCTTGAATCTTTGTCTGATGGAGCTGAATTCCCCCGGATGTAATCACGAAGCCGAGATAGTCAACAGACTCTCATAGAACGTGGCAATTATATGCTGTTGAGAGTAATACCATACTTCTACAGACTCTTTTACACGTATTCCAAGTGTTTGATACATGTCTTCTCGCTATTAAAGTCAACTAGAATATCTTATAGATAAACGACGATAAAATCCAGGTCTCCTAATATATTTTCCATGCACGCTTGATATTCGTCCGGCGCCGTAAAAATACCCATTGGGAACCGCTTGTACTGAAACTTCCCGAAAGTTTCGCAGAAAGCAGTATGCATATGGCTTGACGTAGATAGCCGACGCGCGTGGTACTCCATGTTCGCATCTAGCGTAAAGAGACACTTTGCTCCCGCGAGACGCAATAGAAACTCTCGAATACGTGAGACATCATCTCATGGGCTGCGCTGCAAATATTGTTTAATTCAACAAAAGTAGATCAGGAGACGAAGTGAACCGTTTAGTGATTGTATAAAATGGCTGGCGATGCAATTTCCGAATAATGTATCTTTCCATCACGTCGATGATAATCAGATGTTTAGTAAGCTCTTGCGCTTTTCCTTCAAGGATTAGTGGTACTGGATATGTCTTGGCGTGAACGGGCTTGTAGTCAGGCGAAAAAAAATCATCAAATATCATCCTTCCTAATTGAAAAACGTACAAGCTCTTGCTATCACGAAGAATCAGGAGGTATAAGTAGCCTGAGAGTTGAGCAGCTAGTCGGGCATGAGCTCTTCTGGTAAGATTGTAGTTTCAGCCACTTATTTGCTTTTGTCAAAAAAATTTGGTCGCTCACCTCGAAAGAGTGTGACCCACCGGTGTTTAGTTGCGCGTAGTAACCATCCAACTGAACAACATTTGCGTAATATCGAGCACTATGCCCAACGAATTCATGGGGTACGACCAATCACCACATCATCTTGGCAATTCTCTAAATAGTCGAACCTGTGAGTAATGATGGCGTAAGGCTTGAAGGATTCGAATCGAAACTGAACTATTGATCGAACATCATTATCTACCTTTCCATTGTCCGTCTGAAACTTGGTCATCGATGAGAATTGTTTACGCTCGAGACAAACATTGGTCTGTATAGTCTTCTGATTGAAGATGCTTAACGGAGCATTACTGTCTAGTAGCGCATTGAATGTGCCGTTTGCTTATGAAAATGTACCTAGATTGGTAACGTAGCGAGCTAGGTGATGGTTTGCTTCTTGGGGACCAGACCTACGAGCTTAAACTCTCTGTCTCTGTCGCCGTCTCTCGAATCTTCTTCAAATCTGGGATACTTGTTCTTGCTCGGGATTGTCGCCTTTATTTCGGCAGGCTTGTTCTACTCGCTCTGCTTCTTGAGGATGAAGCACTCGCTAGGATTGTGATACTTTGCTTTGTGGAAATTACACCATACAGCATTATAATAGTCACGGATGTTTTTCTTATAATCGCCTGCCACGTTCCGTCGGTGATGACGATTACCGTGTGAGTCGCGATGTTCACGCTGGTTGCGCTGGTCTCTGCAGTCATTGCGATCATTAAGCTGACGTTGCTGGTCCCGCCAACTATGCTTCTTTCACCACTATTCCCTTGTATTCTGGCGTTCACTGAAACAAGGTAGCCCGTTACATGATATTGTCATTAAAATAATTTGACTATAAAGATTATTACGTTGAATATTATTTCAACAATATCACAGAGCGTGATGATACTGTTGACATGACCGAAGGATCTACTCATTGGTTGATATCGTGATGATATCAGCGCAACAATTGCTGCTAGACGTGCGCAATGGGTGGTGAGTAGACGTCATCATACGTTTAGTTAGATTAATATAATTAAGTCAGTACAAACAGAGACACAAGATTGATAGGACTTAATTGTACTGAATAACACATTTTTACTTTTACCAGACTAGAGTGTGAAGTTAGTATCATTTCCTTCCTCTGTGTTGGTGCAACACTTAGCAAGGCACAGACAATCACTGTTGTAAGTGGAAGTGGGATCTGTACGGTCATCCAGTACGTTGTCATCAGTGCCCCGTTACACCTGGTAGCAGTTTATAGTCCGTCTAAGTACCACACTCTCATCGCTCAACATGAACATGTTGGACGAAGTCGAAGGCGACAGATTTCACGGACCTCGTGAAAGCTACTCCTATTTGAATGATTTCGAATGTAGTGAGGATGAACGAATGAGTTCGACCGTTAGTGAGGAAGCTATATGGTCCATGCTATCCACAAGGGATAGAGAACAGCAGCATTCCGTCAATAGGAAGTTCTTGCAGCGAGAACTTGACGAGTTACGAGCGCAGGTAGCCTTGTTGCCACAACCAGATCACCTTTGGACTGAAGAAATGAGATAGCATCAGTCTCAGTCCGCGCTGTCGACGCGTGAGCGTTGACAGGAGTCTCTAAACATAAAGCTATCCGAGTATTACGGAGTCGAGGACGACTCTTTGTTAGAATGGTCCGTCGAAGTCGACGGTGCCATTGAGGCTCGTCGCATCGATAATGAGCGATTGCAAGTCGCATTTGCTCAGTCGTACTTGTTAGGGGGCGCCAGGAATTGGGCCCTTAAATCTCAAGTTTAACGACCCGAACGTGTTCGAGTCGTTAGACGTCTTCAAGACCCTGCTCGGTGAGACGTTTGGGCCTCCCCGGGAAGATTTCAGGACTCTCTTTGAACTCCGTGAAATCAAATAGGTTAAGCGTAAGGTTCACGCTTACTCTAGGCATGTATGCTACCTTGCAAGTTGCAAGGTAGTGAACCCTGTGAGTGAATTTGAATTGATCACGATATTCCTTTAAGGTCTTGCAGATGGTTCTGTCAGGGACCACCCGTTTCGCGGGAAGCTAAAGACGCTCTTTAAAGCGATCTACGCCGCGGAGCAGGAATACTTTAGGGAAAGACAGGATCACACTACTCTGACCCCTTATCGTCCATAAAGACGATCAGCGGTCGGAGGTCCAGAGCCAATGGACCTCTGTCATGTCGACAGCGATAAACCTCGCCCTGTGAACGACTAGCGAATGGTGAGATGTCATTGCTAGCATAGTCTGAGACACTATGCAAACGAATGCAGTAACCCCCTCTCAGAACCCCGTGGTGCTGAGCGCAGTAACCGTCTATCATGTTAAAGAACTAGATGGCGAGGGTCCGATACTGTTGCAAAGCCACAACAGCAAAGGGGACCATCAAAAATTTGTCCGGGTCAATAGGGGCGGAGAGTCCTACTGGTCCGGCAACATCAAGAGAATTTGCAAATATCTTGACGAATGTTGCTCCCAACACACAGTCACTGTGTGTGTATGCACCTGGTGATGAGGTGTCCCTCATCACCTTGACATTGGAAGTGACAAAGGACTTGTCACTTCGCGCCCTAGTTGACTGTGGAGCGTCAGACAACTTTGTTCGTCGCCAGTCACTAAAGGCTGGAAATATCAATTTCGCAGAGCGGGAGATCCCTCCAACGAGAATGACGGTGCGCCTAGATACAGGCGCATCAACCACTGAGAAGAAATGTGTAGTCGGAATCTAATACACGTTAAGAGATGAACAGTACGATGATGACTTCATCGCACTCGACCTGGATGACAAGTTTGATGTCATCCTTGGACTACCTTGGCTCAGGAGTTACGAGCCAAGGGTGAGCTGGCAGCATCGATCAGTATCGATGCCTGCCACTTGTTCATCAGATAACGATCTGAAGAATATCTTGGAACGCCCAAATTTATGTGGGTGTGCTGTGAGTGACTGCAATGGCATCACTTGCGGTACGGTCGTAAGTACGATTGTACAAGAACACAGTGTAGATGATCACTACATTGTGGAGAAAGCTCTCCTGGATCCTGTGGATGTGACTTTCTAAGAAGTAATCGAGACAGTGAATGTCTTAGTTCATGACGGATCAAGCGTAGGCTATTACCCGCTTGATCTGATAGTGCCACCGAAGTTAACTTCGTAGATAAACCAATTGCCAACGCTAAAACCGAAACATTATTGCGTGATCTTCGTAGTGGAAAAGTCAAGCAGATCTATGTACTCGTCGCGGAAGACAAGTACGTCATCGATATTCAATCGGCAACGCTTTTAACTGAGACCGAACATGTTCTCAGCAGTTCACTGATGAACGAAAGCGTCATCGATGAGAAGACTCGGATTGAGAAGATATGCATCTTAATCCTGGAAATTGCTTCAGGCAAATTCTTTGTATAAGGATTTGATCGAATTCAAGGATGTGTTCCCTGAATCCGTACCGTTCTAGTTGCCTAAGGATAACGGCACCCGACATGAGATCGAGCTTTAATCGGGCTCGAAGTTCTGTGTCATGAAGCAGTGGCCACTGCCTCGCGAGCAAGTACTAGCGACCGAAAAGTTCTTTACCGATCGCTTGACCTCGGGCTATGTGAGGAAATCAACTTCCCTTCACAGCTCTCCGACCTTCTGTGTGCGAAAGGCCACAGGAGAATGGCGGATATTGCACGCATTCAACAAATTGAATGCTGCAACGGTACCGGCTCGGACGCTGATACCGAGATAGGACGTAATCACCGATGGTATGTCAAAGAGTACCATCTTTTCGTCCATGGATCTGATTGATGAATTCTATCAGATCCTCATGTGTGAACGGGACATCCCGTTCACGGCAGTGAGTAACCCCAGCGGGATGCTGTGGGAGTGGCTAGTGATGCCACAGGGGATGAGTAATGCCACTGCAACATTCATCAGATGTGTCACAAATCTGTTTAGACCGGTGCGAGACTTCGCACCGAGTTACTTCGACGATGTGTTCGTCCATAGCCGGGCTATGGACGGAAAGACGGACGTTGAATTTTACAGAACTCACGTTCGTCAGGTTCTTCAACTCATGCGCAAGTACAAGTTGTACGCCAACCTCAAGAAGTGTATATTCACGGCTAGCGAAATATCACTTCTTGGGTGCATCGTGGGTAAGCACGGCGTATGCCCTGATCCCGAAAAGATCAAGGCGATCACCGACTGGCCAGTGCCAGTCGATGTCAAGGGACTAAGGAAGTTCCTTGGTTTAGCGGCGTACTTGCACAAGTGTTCGCCTAACTATGTCGAGATGACTGTTCATATTTCTTGCTTGCTCAAGAAAAATGTCAAGTGGTCATGGAACGCTGAGTGCCAGCGTTCATTTGAAGGCATCAAGCAAAGCTTGATGCAATCGCCGATCTTGGCGATTGCAGATCAGAACAGACCATTTCATGTGGTCTGTGACGCCAGCGATTTCGCAATCGGCTGTGCATTAATGCAGTTCGATGCAGATGGCGCGGAGCGCGTCGTCTGCTTTTAATCGCGTCAGCTTCAACCAGCTAAACGCAATTAACCAATGCATGACAAGGAACGCCTTGCCATGAAGTACGCACTGGGTAAGTTTCGCGTCTATCCCCCACGAGATATACCCTTCATTTTCTATACGGACCATGCGTCACTAAGCACGGCAGTCACAAGTCCGTACCACTCGCAACGAATGGCGAGGTGATTTTCTTTGTTCGCGGAGTATAACTTCTACGTGGAGTACATACCAGGACGACTAAACGTCGCCGCCAATTCACTTTTGCGTCGGTTCGATTACGAGCTGACTACACCAGTCAATACTGAGGCCTTGCCCACTATTGCGGCACTGTCAGTCAGCGTGGTGTTGTCGCCTTTACTCGACGACGTGCGGAAGGCGTACGCAAGAGATACGAATCTCCTTCGTTTGATGGGTCATCTTGCGAACCCATCCCGGAAATCCTTGTCTGATTTTCCGGCTATATACCGTTTCTCATTGGATTAGTATACGGCTCGAAATGGTCTGCTGTATTACACAGTAGTTGCTGACGACACTCCTCTTGTCGTCGTTCCCGATCATAATAATTTGCAATTGCTCATCATGTTCGAATGTCACGATGCGCCATCAGGCGGGCATCGTGGTAGGAAAAAGACTTACCTTACAGTAAGTCGCGACTTTTACTGGCCCCGACATTATCAGTTTATCCGCAAGTACATTCGTTCTTGCGAGGTCTGCCAACGAAGGAGCCTAGACCTTCATCATGTGCACCATTACAACCTCTGCCGATGCCGGAAAATGTTAAGAGTCCGTTTCTATGGACTTTGTCTTTCGGTTTACCGAAGACACTCACAAGATTAATGGTAATAGTATGTTTGTAGATCATTTCAACAAGATGGTTCTTCTTGCTGCGGTCCCTGAGTCAATCATCGCACATGACTTTGCTCATGTATTCATCGACACAGTGTTTCGAATCCACGGATTGACCCGTGAACTCATATCCGATCGTGATCCTCGGTTCACGGCGGAGTTTTTGGCAATCCGTGTTCTGCACTTTGGAAACACGGTTAAATATGTCGACCTCTGACCATACTGGAATAGATGGTCAGACAGAACGTGCAAAACAAGTCCTTGAAGAGATACTTCGAGGCTATGTCCACTCGTTCTCGAGTTGGAGTGAGTTCTTGCCGATGGTCAAATTCGCCTTAAACAACTCCATGCATGCGTCCACGACGCATACACCGTTCTACGTGAATAGCTTACGCCACCCACGTATTCCCGCCGTAATACAGAGTGACTCTAAGTTTAGGGGGGAGGGGCTCGCTCGAACAAAATTCGATTGGTCTCTTGCTCATCACGTATCATCGCACACGCCGATTCGTTTGATGCCGATTCGTTTGATGCCGATTCGTTTGATGCCGATGTCAGTAACGTCGACACCGACGGAATTGGCCTTAGCAGTAGCAATGACGCTGCTTTTACATCATACAGTGATGACGATGCTGGGATAATCAGCATCGTCAACTATTATGCCAGCGAGGAAGAGGACAACCTCGCTGAAGAAGTGAAGAATCTCTTAGCAGTGCGCACGAAGCGCACAGAAAGGCAAATTAAAGAGCCAGCAGAGAACGTCCTGCTGACTCGAGAGGCGGTAGTCCGTTTCGTTCAGGACTCCAGCGCAAATGCGGTGGACCGCCAGAAACGGAATGCCGACAAGAATGGAAGAGCAAATGTTCTTGTATTTAAGGTTTACGACCTAGTACTACTGTCCACGGTAAATCTACCTGGACATGCAGTCCCTAATGTCGGCAGTAGCAAACTACTATCGATATACATTGGTCCCTTTCTTGTATTGCACCGCAGGGGCAATTCGCACCGATTAAGTTGCCTCGCAGGACGCGCACGCACCCTACGTTTTATGGTGGTTGTCTCCACCCGTACTATCAGCACGATGCATTTTCCGAGAACGGATACAGCCATCACGCTCAAGAATCCTCGACATGTTCTTGTGATCACGGACCAAACACTCAAGTTTTTTCTTCAGAAACGCAGTCTCGCGACGAGCCGCCTCTGTCCCGTCGCGCAAATGACGCTTCTCGCGTTCGCTCTCAAGCTGAGCGAATGCGAAGTCCTATCATTTCTTCTCCCGATCAATACGGAGACGTCGTACGGTCGACAACAAGACGTGCCGGCGATCGTACTCGTAATCGACGTCCTCCCTCAACTGGGTCAGGTAACGTTCAAGGTTACCCAAAATCTCCTGCAGGCCCGGCAGCTGAGCCGTACCTTGTCTTTCACCACCGCCGGAGCCACAAGTGGATTCTTACGGTGGTCGACGCTTTCACGTGGGGCGTATCTTGAGTTACCCCGTGAAGAACAAGGGGGCGGACAGGTTAACTTGTCCGCTGGCGTGAGTATCCACCATCATATGACAGCTGGGAATCTCGATCCCATCTGATGTCTAATGTTGAGGGTCTCGTCCACCAGTACGACGAGACTCATCCGATGGTTCCTCGGGCTCATCGGTAAACACGCGGTTTTGGCGACTGTAGACGGATTGCACGTTTGCAATCGCGTCACGCATCTCAGCAGAGATATGTGCCCTTCCCCATAGCGAACTTGGGAAATAGACGTCCCTATGTGTAGGTTGCGAGTTGTCAACACAACTCGCACAAGGATAAACCCAAGTGAGACAAGGAATGCCTACCTCACTCGACGAACGATGCAACCGGTACCTTGCACCTGTTAATGATTGCTTTTCAAACGTGATGCGTACTGCTTCAAGTTGTTGGAGCCATCCTTCACGTACAAAATTCTTGACATTTTGAACGAACGCGTTCTCTGCCACCAAAAGCAAGGCCTCTTTTTTTGGTCACCATTGTACCATCGATGCTTGAAGAAAACATTGAGATAAAAGTTATCTTCAGCGCGAAAGTTTTTCGCGCTGGAGCTCAAGCCATGTAGCTCGCTCGCATCGAATAATGGTATTCGATGGTGTTGACTTGTCTTGTGAGACGAGCTATTGATGAGATCTTCAGGCAAACGCCACGGCTTCAGCTCATCACGCTTCGACGTGGTATCTTTGCCAATACCACGGGTTTCAGCATGAAGACTGCTCGCGCCATCTTCAACGCGCTCGTGCGACAGCGCGTAAGTTAACCGTGGTGATGAGTAATCATAATCATCACCATATTCATCAACACTGCCGAACAGGCTGTGACGCATGTCGCGAGTCCGTTTGTTCGGCATCTCATTTGACGAGCGAGGAACCGCGGGTGAGCGCGATGCCTCTAAAGTCTTTTCCGATTCAGACACATCTGACCCGCCAGAGTAGCCGACCCCTAGCTCGAGCTAGCTGTGTGCATGTGGTGCGATATCACATGCAACTGCAGCAACACATGCTGCGGGCAGATAAAGAGCAGCAGACGACGAATCGTCTGTCGCAGAGGCTGACACGGTAGCAGACTGTGCCGTCTTTGAATCTCTCCGCATAGACATGTTAATTATGCGATGCAAAGTCATAATGAATGGATCTGATCTACAAGTGCTTTCCGTCTCATTGGCATCCAACTAATGGCCACAAAAGCTTCGATAGTCACACGGTGACTATCAGTTAAGGGAGGGGTGACGTAACGGGGTAGCCCGTTACATGAAATTGTCATTAAAATAATTTGACTTTAAAGATTATTACGTTGAATATTATTTCAACAATATCACAGAGCGTGATGATACTGTTGACATGACCGAAGGATCTACTCATTGGTTGATATCGTGACGATATCAGCGAAACAATCGCTGCTAGACGTGCGCAATGGGTAGTGAGTAGACGTCATCATACGTTTAGTTAGATTAATATAATTAAGTCAGTACAAACAGAGACACAAGATTGATAGGACTTAATTGTACTGAATAACACATTTTTACTTTTACCAGACTAGAGTGTGTAGTTAGTCTCATTTCCTTCCTCTGTGTTGGTGCAACACTTAGCAAGGCACTGACAATCACTGTTGTAAGTGGAAGTGAGATCTGTGCTGGTTATCAAGTACGTTGTCATCAGTGCCCCGTTACCGGCACGGCCATTTTGTATTTCGCGCCTTTCGAGGCGCTCAAAGTACATCGCAAGTTTAGCTATGGTCCCGTATGAGATCTCACAAAACGCGAGGTTTCCTTGCCAGTTCGGAGGCACTGCTCGGTGGAGTAGCGACATACTTGGACAATCAGGATGGTTTGCGCATCATGGGGCAACTCGTTGTACATTTAAGCAAGCTCTCACAGACGTGCCGAGCAGCATTAATATGTTAATCGCGGCGCTTGGTAAGGATCCATAACTCCTCATCCAATTATTTACTGTAGTCTACTGGAACCAGGAGTTAGCCCATTTCACGGTAGAAGTCTTAGAGCGTGAGTTCTTTCTTGGAAGATTCTCTGACGATGCGCTCTACCTCGCGCGACAGATCACCTTCGATCAGCGTGATCAGTTGAACGGTAAGTTGGTCAGCACCCTAGTCTTTTCTTTGCGCGAGTCTCTTGAACTTCTTACCTTATGTGATACATTCCTTTGCGGATCCACCGCGAAAGCGCTCGATCTTCGTCTTGGAGACGTCGGCTTGTGCAGTAGCAATTTCTTGACACGTCTAAATCGTGTACGTGACGTAATAATCCTCTTTGTTCCATCCCATGTAGAAGGCGACGGAATTCTCCATCTTGATTTGTCAAATTTGATATTTAAAATTACAGACTTGGCTCGTGGCTGACAGAGGATCGTAAGTCGTTGAGGGTAAATGGAGAATATGTTTTAGCTGGAGGGACATTAGGTATGATAGACTGGTGCAATCAACTCGTACAATTAACCAATGCAATTACTAGTGCAATCATCTCGGCAATCGTCTTGTCATCATCGTCTGTTCTTGCAGGTCATCCACGATGCCACCTTAGTCATCAGGCTCCGCTGAGTCTTTCTCGGTTCTTTTTTAGCTGCAAATTTGACACTGAGTTTGATGCCTAAGCTCTCGTGTGTCACATTAAGTGCCTTGAACTTCATCGATATCACTCGCACGTCGCAGTCACTAGTTGACGCATCACTATAACACGGTCCTTCCGAATAAGCACTCGGAACATTTACTGCAGTATTTACATCTCAGTTTATAAATTTCTTATGGGCTCCTGTTGTTCTTGGTACAGCCGACGTTGCTATTCTCGTGGGATTGGTACCTTGGTAGGGTGCATGCCGTTGAGCTGCTTCATCTTGATTATCCTTGGATACCTGAGTGGCTTCGTCAGCTAGTCAGCGGGGTTAACATCACCGCCAACCTTTCGAATCATTACCGCTTTTCGGGCAACTTGTCCACGAACATAATGAAACCTCAATTCGAAGTGACGAGTCTTCGTGCAAAATACGGATTTAGACGCCAACGAGATAGCCTCTTGATTGTTATCTCGCAGCAAAAAATCAATTTCATATTGGTAAGTGCTTCGGTAAGCGCGTTAAATAGCGCTCGTCTTTCCATACATGCTTCACAAGATGATACGTACTCAGCTTCCGCCGTGCTCTGCGCCACGACTATCTGCCGTCGTGCAGCCCAAGCCACAGGGCCTCCTGCGATCAACAATACGAATTCTGTGACGCTTTTTCGAGTATCGAGACAATTTTTTTAGTCTTAGTCGCAGAACCTTCAAGTTCGTTCTCGTTCGTTCTTGATGTTTTGTCTTTTGCTGGATTCTAAAAGAATATTTCTTGGTCGTTCGTGGCTTTGAGGTACATGAGGACTCGTTTAAGAGATTGGCCATGCTGTATCGTCGGATGCTCAACGAACCGACTCCGATATCCGACTGGATACGCAAGATCTACTGGCCTTGTACTTGTCGTCATGTACATCAGTGAGCATATGGCTTCTCAGTTTTCAACACCTGAATCTCTATCCGCTTCCTTCACCGCTCGTAGCTTCATCGTTGAGTCCAGTGGTGATCTGCAGCCATGTGCATCTTTGAAATAAAATATGCGAAGCACTTCCTGTGCATACTTTGTCTGGTGAAGAAAAGCACCTTCATCAGTTAAATCCACTTGAATTTTAAGGTAACAGTGAAGTCGTCCTTGATCCTTAATGCTATACTCAGCATCCAGCTTCGAGAAAAATGACACCTTCCATTCCTCACTATTTGTTCCACATATGATATCACCCACATACACAAGTAAAAGCGCAAATTCTATGTGGTGACGGTAAGCGTACCATCATGGTTCGGAAGTGCAACAAATTCATCCATGACGATCCAGCCTGGAGTTAAGTTCACCATACCACTCGCGACCACTTCGGTGGAGCCCATACATCGCATATATCACTTTGTACACCCAACCCTTTTTGAGTGGGAAGTCAGGAATGTGCCGGATATAATGCGTGATCCTGAGAGCTGCGTTAACAAACGCCGCGTTTACATCGCATTGAAACATTTCCAAGCCTGTAAGGCTGCACAGAGCCACGAATAGCCTCTATAAAAAATGAAGCAATTCTGGCAACAGGAGAATATATTTCCATTGCATTTAAGTCCACTTCTGGCTCTTGTTTGTCACCTTGGAAACAAATTTTCGGACGAAACCGCATCACGTTGCCTTCTGTATCCGATACCTGAAACCTCCACATGGTTTTGAGTGCTTTCTTGTTCTTTTGCATTTCACATTGTGTTATGATTTTAAAGACGCCCCTCGTTTTCATCGCAACATATTCCTTTTTCATTCCATTCCACCATTCCTTCTGTTGAGGTGAGTTCATCGCTTGTTTGAAACTACTTGGTATTTGAACTTCGGTTTCGTGCAGAGCATGCTTAGTCTACTATCATGTGTTGTTACCGCCATTGCAGCATATACGATAAAGTATTGTACTGCCCTGTCCATGTCAGTACCGGCAACATGAGCAAGTACTTATCGTAGGCTTTCCGTATTAGCCTCGCCACTTATTACGTAAATCTCTTCGTTGCGAAGACGCCGATGTCCAATAAGCTGCGGTTGATGTACACGGTAGTCTATGTAATCGCCGTCGAGGTTATTCGCATCATCTTCATCGTTTTTCATCATTTTTATCAATGTACAAACAATTGTTTAGATCTTCGCCTGCAGTTTCATGCGTTAACGAGTCGTTTTCCTTGGTGTCAATTTCATTATCTTCACCTTCACTTTCCGCAAATACACCATCTTCGTATATATATGCAGCGGGTTCACACGCAGCGATATACTGCTCTTCACTACTCTCAGTATGGTGGCCATTGTTGTCCTCTCCGATTAATCGAAAAACACAATATTATCACCAAAGCGTGGAGGCTCGCGATGCAGCCAGAGGTGATCAGAAAGCTCGTGTGTGGGTCCGCGTGCAGGTGCACGTTGTTGTTGCCCTGCAGGTTGGTGTTTTCCTGCTGCACTGAGTCCGTCAAAGTCTTCGTCAGCCGCGTCAACTGAGTTTCATCAACTCCATCAGCTGTTTTGCGTCATTAACTGCATCGCCCCCCCACGGCTGGCAAGTCGTAATTGTGGCGCCCAACGCTAGTCAATTTGGGGTATTGGTTATCAGACCAGTCACGAACATGTTGTCCAAACCCTGGTCCTCAACGATCCTTGTACATGACGCCTTCATTGACGGTGATTAGACTACCATAGGTGATAAATCCAGCTTCGGGATGCAAACATTACAGCAAATAATGTCGTCGCGATATCCAAGTGCAAACCCTACACGATAGTTGTTTGCAAACTAGTGTCGCGCTGGCTGAAACGAGGCAGCCCGTTACATGGAATTGTCACTTTGAGGAAAGTGACAATGAAGAATACGAAGTTGAATATTCTTTGAACAATATCACCAAAGTGGTGATATTGAAGGGTCGACCAAAGAGTCTGTTCATTGGTTGATATCTTGATGATATCAACCCACCAATCGCCGCAAGACGCGCGCAATGAGTGGTGACGAGACGTCACCATACACTAACATGATTAAGTCAGGTTAAACAGAGAGACAGAAACAAAAGACTTAATTTTATTAATACAACAGTTTTACTTTTCCCTTATCTACGCCTCCTCGTTTGCCTCGTGTACGTCTGTCAGGCGCACCAAAACCCTTGCGTTAAGTTCACGCAAGGGTTTGCCCCGTTACACCTGGTAGCACTTTGTAGTCCTTCCAAGGATCACAGCATCTAACATGAACATGTTGGATGATGAAGAGACCTTTCACGCCACGCGTGAAGGGTTTACCCATTTGAGTGACATCGAATGGGGTGCGGTAGAACGAATGAGTTCTACCGTAGGCGAGCTCGCCATTAGCGCCATGTTAGAGTCTCTAGACAGAGACCAACAACATGCCGCTATCGCCAAGTTCATACAACATGAACTTGTCGCCGAAAGAAAGAAAGTAGCCTTGCTTCACCAGCAAGGCTCTCAACAGGCCGAGAAGTTGAGAGAACTCGGTACTCAACAGACAGAGCAGCTGAGACAGCAGCAATTCCATGCTGCTGTGGGCGGGACGGCGCATGCGCGTCGTCCCGAGGTCATGAAGG
>CANTFL010000524.1:0-14471 GCA_947650285.1 Hyaloperonospora brassicae | reverse complement strand
CGTCTTTACAGCTTCGCAATCATGAGGGCGATGCAGAGTCATTAACAGACTCGAACCAAGTAACATTTCTTCTATAGAAATTAGAACGAAGTAGTGTCTGCTTGCCGTATGATCAGAACCAGTGAGGGTGATGACGTTGATAAAATTCTTTTCGCAGTGGCATAGACAGCGTGACGAAAGTCATTATTCTGCAAAGTCATTAAAAATACAGCAATCGAATGATGGAACGAGCGACTCAGACTTTATTTAATCGGTGAAAGGCGTGGACTTCACGAATACGGACGGGAGACCTAATAATCTTCATTAATTAAAAGAACAGTTAATAATATTTAGCTCCGAGCACGGAAGATGGAAGTGACGAGCTTATGAAGCAATGCGACGCCAGCAACAAGGGTGTATTTTCCCACCACACAATATATGCGATAGTACACATCGCCAACATATAATGGTCATTATGCAAGCAGCGCAGTAAGATGAAGAGCTTTCTGACATGTGTCCGATTCCATCTCAATGCACTCCAGGCAAATGAGAATAATCGTCGTGGATATGAAAATTCTACCCACCTACATAACTGTAATATCATTAGCAAATTTTTTGAGACGACGCTGTCGCACGAGTCCGGTCAACGGACTCTACACTACTATTGACAGGTTACAGCAAGGTTATAGTCAGCACTCTAGACCGAAGTATCCAATTTAGGACGTTTATATGGAGCATCTATTAACACAGAAGCTCTTCCCGCATCCCACACTTCCGGGACCCAGTACCGAGGACGGGAAGCGCACCATATCTATCATCACCAAACGTCCGTTTTTAGTAAAAAGCGCGATTTTACTCTCCTGGATAGCAAGCTTTGTAAAGCAATCTCATCGTATATATTTAACTATGTGGGGAAATCAACAGACTCACGTTACTGTAGATGCTGAGGCACGTATAGCAGCGCGGTCGTGGATCTCCATATGAGGGTGTCAGCACGTACCTCTATCAAAGATGCTTTTATCTGAAGCGTGGGCGGCGACAACACGGAAATTGTGGCGATCTTGCTTGCACCATGGCAGAGGCGCGTATGCCCGCCTTATCCCCCGAATCTATGATTCAAACGGGTCACCGCGCTTGTGGTGGACGACACCCTTATAATTAACGTAACGCGCCCAATAATCGCGAGGAGCGTAAAGTTTTTTGAGTTCATGCAGCAGTGTCCCTAATTAAAATATGACGTGGTCTTCTTCGAGAATTTCATTGCGTTTAGTGTCCTCAATTCGACCGACTGAAGGGCCAGCGATCGGGAGAACCGATGAAATCAACTTTGGAAAAGCTGACTTTTTTCTTGGACTTTGAAGAAGCATAGGCATTTGCAACTTCAGCACATAAACGACGTCATTGAGCTGACGAACTATTGTAATCATTGGAAAAGCGCGTTCCGCTGGTTGCATCGATCTCTTCTTCATATTCAAGACTTGGCCTTTGACTGTATAGCATGTGCAATGTGCATCTTCCAGTAAGTCTTTACGAAAACCAACAACTACATTTTATGTGGCATCCAACATCCCGCCCATGTATCAGCGCGCCAAACTTGAGCCCGTTCAATCTTTGATCCTCACCTCGACGCCGACATTAGCACACGGTGACTTCGTGGAAGAGCTAATGCGGGTGGTAGTCGGCCACCACGTTGACTCCAGATATTGGGATACAACCGTTACAAAGTATGGCGCGAGTGTCACGCGCATATGGAAACGCGACTATCAACGCTTGCGCATACTGCGCCGGCAATTCCGGGTTCGAGCGCGGACCCATCTTCTTAGCCGACAAGACAAACTTCAGACAATTCGGATGATCTTCGTACGGCACAGAATATCCGTCACGGCCTACAATTAGAGCGAACCATCGAAATTTTAAAATGTCAATCCAAACGTACAGTAAAATTGGGAATAGATTAAATTTACACAAGGCTGATTCAGATTAACGGGAAGCATTTTTGACGGGACGACACGATCGCAAACCACATCGCATCGAAATGGAGCCCGATTCTTGGCCGCCCCCACCGCACCGTCCTGTAACCGAATTTACGTTAGGCCTACCGCAACTTTATTACCATGTCATCCGACCTTGTTCTTTCGCTAGGTTTACAACGAACGGCTTATGCAGTCTTTATCGCTCTTAATGACTTTTATGCCATTACGGCGAACAATCGGTATGTAGCCGCTAGGCCGGATGACATGAATATCGACTTTGTAAAAGATTTTAAAGCACTCATGGTACCTTTACTCGTCGCTATCGGCAATGAGCTCTTACGATACCGGACCCCCTCATTCTTTTCTGGAAGGTCGAATAATCCCACTACGCAAGAAGGTCAATTCTAAGGATTTTATGGGATTACAGGACCATATAAATTATACAAACAGAATACACAATTGATAGATGATTTCGCGTCGTGTACAAAAGGGTATTGTAGTTCCATTTCAGGAGACACAACAGGATGTAGCCCACAGGAGACGAGTGTACCCAAAGCTTTCATGATAATGATGGTCCATTCAGCGTCGGCGGCACAAGAATCGGTTTGCGACAAAGGATCGAGCAGAGGCATTTTTCTCCTCGACTTTCGAATGGTTTACGATACGGCATTGCGTGAATTTTATCTGAAGTAGTGCGGGGGTTTGGGGTTACTGGCTCTTTCATAACGATGGTACGACATTCACATATCAACCACACGGCGAAATTTCTAGTGAATGGTATCCTATACGACCCTTTACCTATTCGAACAAGAATCCCATAGGATCGATTTCCACCACTCATAATTATTCTAGCATACGATATCCTAGAAATCGCATTGTTACAACATCCAAGGTTCAAAAACGCGTTATTTTACGGTTTCTCAATCAGCACAAACTATATATAATTTTGTGGATGGCCTGATCGTCTTTAGAAAAGGTACAAAAAGTCTTACACGTTATGAATGTTGTAAATAGGATTGCGAGATGTCAGGGCTCTGTGATCAGCCGAACAAGAAGTTGATCTATCTTGCTTGATAAATAGTAAATATTTCCGGCGATGCCGAGGTGTCAGTACTCTACCACAGCACAACTTCATGGTAACTAGGAAATGAAGTGAGAACAGGAGACCTGGTGGGGCCAATTAGGCATTACGCATAAGGAACATCAGGGAGCGACCCGCTAAAGTAGCAACCATCTCTTTGAGTGTGGCAGTCAGGGTTTAACCTTAAATTTTTCTAATACAGATAGCAGTATCATTGATTTTGACCGCCTTTCGGTTGCCCCACTCGGCCAGAAGAGAATTACTTAACTGAAATTTGAATTTTTGTAGTTTATTAAACGACTACGTACAGCGATTAATAGATAGTGATCCAGGAATGCTTTACGCCCCACTGGAAGCAAGTGGGATCGGTCTTATCTTTATTGACGTGGCGGTATATACCTGAATCATAAACCTTTGTGTGTAGTGCTCATACGGAACACATTTTAATATTTTAGGCATGGCTAGCGTGGACATTCCAGCAATAAGCCGCATCCGGAACGACGTATTATATCCGTCGTTTTTCGTCCCGCCCGGGCAGCATCAAATATTAAGGTCCTCATCCAAACATCAGTACAAATATATGCTCGTGGCTAGCGCCCGAGAGGGAGGATCGTGAAAAGGTTAAAAAGAACAAACGAAACTTGATACAGCGGATGGATAAGTAATTAGTTGCCACTCGGGTAGAATAGATAATCTAATTAAAATATCACTGCGCAAAAAATAACCTTGCGGGAACGTTCGCACCGGACCTCAAACCTTCTGGGCGACTTATCAATGAGTGTTATATCCGTGGATAGTAGACAAAAATGGTCGAAGCTTCCAACGAAAGTGTACCTTCTGACGCGGGCCTGTACCCTAGCTTACATCCGTATAGCGCGTGTGGAGCATTGAATTGCGATATTGTCAGTTCCTGTGCGGTATTTGACAAGCTCCGTACGATACCAAAATTGAGCCGGTCACCAACTGCAATACTAGCTGCTAGCCCGTTCTACCCGTGGGAGGAACAGTTTGGCATCTCACCACAACTTCATCTGCGGAATGAACCAGAGGAGCGACAAGGATACGCATAAAAATTCGTCGACCAAACCTTGCTTTTGGGATAAGCCAGGCACATAAAAGATGGATCGTCCTGATCTTTCCGCCACCTGACAGATAACGGCATCACCGAAATCTACACCGACTTTTTAACGTCACGCCGGACTTATTTTAATACCAACAGCGAAAACATAAACGAGCATTTTTCGCAACATATCCACGAAAGCGCTAGTTTTCATGAGGTCTTATTCCAACTGTCAACAACAAAATCGCCTGCGAGGATAACAAGAATAATATTTTCAAAGCTAAACGGTATTGATACCTAGCATAAACGGATTAAATTTAGCGCTTTCGGAAGCGAGTCAACGCAACCTTCAGGGCGATATTCTCACTGAAACAAATTCCGACGCAGCAATGGGCTCACAGAAATTCCTTACAGGACTTAAGATGTGGGACTGTTACCGCGTCGCTACCCATCATTTAAATCTATACTTTTAACCATAAAAAAGACTCAACATGCACTCGTCATGTGGCTTGTGGGCAGCATGAAGGGAGAATTCGTATTCTCTGGGACTGCGAGGGAGCAGACAAGTGTTAAGCGTATACAGTGGCTCATCGGATCCGGTCGGAGAGTAAGCCCGCTCAAATATACGAGTACAAATAAGCTGTTGTTTCTATAACATCACCAGATCTACGGCCAGACGTAGGAGCGTAGAAAGTCCGCCTAATTCTAGGTACGGCGGAGGCTATACTATGGCTTTGGTACAAATATAGGGGTTACAATGTTCAATCTCCTTTGCTATTATATACTAAAAGATAATTTAATGCGTGAACAAGAACGAAAGGACGATAAATGAAAGAGCGAAATTTAGACAAAGACAAAATTTTCTTGAGCAGCTTTCAGCTGTAGATGGCAGGAGACAGTGGTTTGAGAAAAACCGATAAGGTTTCCTTTTTTGACTGGCGACGACAAGGTTTCGTTCTCCGGTTACTTATTGGCCGTTTGCTCGGTATAATCTTGGAAGACAGCTATTACAACCGGCAGGAATTCTCTAGGGGAATTCGACTTTTCAGCGATCTTGTAAACAGTAAAGGTATCGACAGCCTGTTACTTCATGTATCTATTTGACCATCAATACTTGTGCCATCTTCTTGTTCATGACACGCTTTGAAATGAGCGTCTGGTCTTTTGAGAGACCAATAGTGCAATAGCATAGAATTCTAGATAGTATGTAGCTCAATCAATAGAATATTTTACATTCCCTGTATGCTTACCATTATTACCTCAGTGCAACTCGAACTGTCAAAAACGACAAGCGAATATATCTGCAAATTGTTTGCTACGATTTGAGCAGAAGTGTTAACTTGCTCTTACAAAGTGTATCAGTCCATGATTATGAGCTAAAGTAGTATTACATTCGAGAATTAAAAAGTATAGTCTTAAAATGAACTTTCCCACAATAGAATCCAAGAAAAGGCGCTTCCATTTCGAACCACCTTTTTAATTCACCAATTTATCAATACGACCTCTATCTTGTATTGGCGACCAAAAGAGAATGTGAGAGGATCTACGTTTTCGATTATTTTCGAAAGGCAGACTCACAATAGAAATATAACATATTTTCCAGTAGTTCCGATGTGGCTTTGCCTCTCGGTCTCTCTCACGTTCCATTCTTCATTGCCTTAATAATGGATTCGTACGATAAGCAAAGGGTCCGAATTGATTTTTTGGATAGCTTTTACCTAACGTACGTGTTGCTACAACACAATGACCTGTAACTCAACATAAAATATAACACAGCGATGAGCTAAACGAAAGGAGGGTACATCACATGCATAAAACCAAGACACAGATTGACGTGATCTCCACGGTAATAACTCAAATCAGAGTTGTTAAGTCGTCACGTAACACTCAGTGCGGCGATCGGGTGAGGCGTCTTTACAGCTTCGCGATCATACGCCGATACGCTACAAGTATATGAGCTGTATGATTGCAGCGGCTCACAACGCGCTCAGCGGCAACAAAATTGGTATAATGTGACACCTATTGCGAGGGAAATAGGTAAAGTTGGAGACGGCAAAGTCCAACTCAAAGTTAACCCTAAAACACAAGCTAAAGAACTTTACCGGACTCTGGTGGAATGACGTAACGAACGTGTGACGACGATCTACTGCTACGCGAGACGCGCCATGATCCTCATCGATTTGATGGACTTTATAAACAATAAACCAGCCATTGATTTATTAGGACCTGTGCAAGGACGTCCGATATTCGCGCAAAATGTGTCGGTTGTTTACTTGGTATGCAATACACCACGATTTGGCTAGAATGATAAAAAATTAATTTTAGGTAGAGAACTTGATAATGAACACAAGATACACTTGAACTGGGAGCCACAAAAAGACTCTAGATGACATCATCGACATTCTTCGCATTACGCTCTCGCATCAATATTCATTCTAAATGATGACAAAAAGTTGGACTCGCTCAATATTTGCAAGTACATGATTATAGCAATTCTGTTGCTCGCAATCTTGTCTTCTTAATTATTATCGTGTCATCGTACGCTTTTATGACTTTACAGATATATGTGAGACTCTCCATCTACGATTTCATCTTTTGTTATTAAGACTTTATTTGCTCGAACGCCGGGTATCCGTAAGGCTTTATTTAGCATATTAAAATGACGTTCGAGCGGGGTCGCGGCGACTTAAGCCGCGGCTTTTAGGCGATCGTAAAAATCGGCTTCGGAGGTGCTCGACTTCTCAACAACGTAGATATGATATTCGTTATTACCGATAAGCGAATGTACTTAGTTGCAAAATCACGATGTGAGCGGTATGTGAAACGACGAGTACTAGATATACATAGTTTTTTCTAAGTAATAGAACGACTAACCGATTGTTATCAATATAGGGTATCATAGATTATGATGAACACGACGCGCAATAGTGAACATAATGTATATAGGTGCGGCAACAAAAGGTAATATACTGAAGTCTTAATAGCAGCGTTTTAATGCTTAGAGCCATCGAAATAAAGTTGTTAAAAGTAATTCGAAATGTTGTGCGGTCTGCGGCAAACACTTAATATACATCGCTGCGTCATCGGGATAAAAACTAAGGTAATGTATGTAAGTACCTACCGCATTGTTTTAACATGAGATGGGTAAGCGTCGGCTTATATAGGCAAGAGCTTCTAACGCTAAGTTATACGTTCGAATGAACTTCGATAGAATATGTAATTTTGTATGCGTCTGGTATTCGAGAGTACTTACAGGGTTCATTTATACATTTGGGTAATTATTCATGTGCTGAACAATCACTGCATGTACTTGTGTGCCCGTCCTTTAAAAAAATACGTAAATTCATGCATTCATCTTGTAAATGTTTGTAATCGCGCGTGACCACAAACTTTTTTAAATATCTATATAATGTGGGTGAAAAAATAACGAATCATTTTTGCAGTTGATGCCGTTGTCGTAGAATCGTTTTATAAGTTACGAGGTCGATAAGACACAAGCTAGTGGTGGTGAGGTCAACTTTCGAAGAAAGAAAAAAATCAACGTGGTGATTAGGGTATACGTGTTGCGCTAGTGATTACACAAAAATTGTTTTGGACTTCATTTAAATATGCCCCAAGGTATATTTGTTGATTAATTTGCCGATGATCATTACCGAGGACATGTTCGGATCTCGTACAGCAGCCTATGACAGGTCGTCAATTTGTGTAGCCTCTTCCGGTACCATATCATAACATGTCTTTCCCTCCCTTATCAAGATTTAAATTATTTGACAAAATAAGGATCACGGGGGAACGCAAATGTAGATCTGTGCATACAACGAAATCTTTTTAACTCTGTCGACACGTGATCAATGTTGTTGTCAAAACAATTAATGATCAGAATATGGTGCAAGACGTACATGGTGTGGCATATCTGAACAACACGTCTAAAACTACGCTTTCCACGCGCTCTATCTGACCGTCGGTCCTAATATGTGTATACACCGACAACAGAGAGCAGTTACACAAAAGACCATTAAGCTGCGACCAACATCAGCTATTCTAAGAGGATTGCAATGAAAATCAACTATGGCGGATGGCCATGATGCTTATTTGTCATGCCAATAAACCGAGTCGAAGAGTCTTTAGACGACAAAAACGACGTTTGTGCAAAATAAGCGCTCCCTATTGACGTGGTATACAACAATTTAACGCCAACACTTCTTCTATACATCGTACAGGATTCAGGTAAAATATTAATCTTAAGTTTATAACATAAAACTAATAGAATGAGATTATATGCTCTCCAACTTGTTTACCTTTGCGAGGTTCAATAAAAATTATTTTGACTATATAATTGAAGCAGTCGACTATCAATTTGTGTTCACGCGTTGACATCATGTTAAATACTAACCCACTCCGAACATTAGTTGAGTAAGAATTTCGGTAAGGAACCCGCTCCGTAAATTGCAATTTTACCAGAGTCCAATTTAGCCTTTTGCACGTTCTGTTACGCCTGACGTGCAGGTCATGAACAAGACTGGGTCCTACAGCTTAGATGTATGACCATTAATTATAGTGCTTTAATTTTTCGGATTTACATCAGCGCAAATGTTGTACCACCAACCCCTACACTTAAAACCAAGAGATAATTAAGATTTAGTTTGATAACATAAGATGTTCGATATTACATTCATTCGCAATACACCGTGGGGTGGTACCGTAGTAAAATTGCGTGCATAATTTACTCGCTGTGATTCAATCCTATATTAAATGAATGGCCCTGCTGAAAAAGACGACCACACTAGAGATCAAACAACTTATATATGTAAGTTACAGCTAATTACAAGTGCTTCAGCTTACTGCAGTCTTACATCCTCTCGCTATCCTATCTCTCCCCTTAACAATATGATTATTAAGGTCCATTACCCATATGATCGTATCGTAGTACATTCTTTCTATCTCCATTTATATTAGTGCTGAAAAAGGGTGCTATTATTTTTTAAGGCACATCACTATGCGCTTTATACAGAGTTTGGTCTAATGAAGTATTTAAATTAGGATATATATATATATATATATGTCGATCTATATTTGTAATGTATTCAAGCAAAATTTGAAATGATCTAAATCATTGGGTTTTATCATTTATTTCTAACGAATTTATACTAAAATTAGTGTTCACCACAAAATTGGTAGAGCACCGGACTTTAATCCCAGATTGTGGCATTCGAATCGAGGTACTTTCGACGATGTCGACTAAAAGTTGAAATATAGCTAAAACGACACAGTGATTATGGATTTATATGCATTTCTTTGCAATCGACAACAAGTTCAACATCGACTCGCAGCATATCTTGTGAGATATTGGATATAAACGCATGAATGTGTCAACCTTATGTGCGCGCAAGGTAACAGGAGAACGGTGAACGGAATGTTATGAAAAAGGTTTGACTCTAAATATTACGGCCATTCTAGGCACTGCATTATAAATCAATAATGTAGTGTCTACAATGACCGTAATTGCTAGCCAAAGTTCTATCTTCTTTGGTACCGTCCTTTTATAATGTCGTACACTTACAGATATTACAAATAAATGCCTATGTCGCCGGGAAGATCAATACAGGTTCGGCGGGCTATAATTTAGGATAGATTGTCACAAACTATTTTGTTCTCTAAAAGCCTAAACAGGTCATTTCTAGTCGTATAAATATTTAATTTGCTATATTAGTAATAAAAACTTTTGACACATTTAATACTCGGTTCTTCGATGATGTCAGCTTTTTCTTAAAAGATCTACAGGTTTCGCATAAAAAATTTTAAGGGCAGAGATAGGACCTAGGATTATGAAGCCATGATTCATTTACCTCTATATCGTTCGGCAATCCCTCCAGCGCATAAATTTGTTGCGAAACGATTCATGGGGGGGGCTGACCAGAAACAGCACATTAATTGAATCTTATACTGGCTCGACTTCGTGGGGAACTGCCAACTCATCATATTACAACTCAGTGATATGAGAGGTAAAATATAGTATATTGAGGTTGTCATGGCAATAATGAATCTATTTTTCGATGCGATCTTCTGCTCTGCCGTAGGATAGCGTTGTATTCTCGGTCCGTCAGATGATTGTACAATCCGAGTTTCATGAGCAGAGTTTGAATGCGCGTGGTAAGAAAATTTTTCAGGAACTGACGCTTATTAGTGCGAATCCGGATCGCGAATTACAGATTTTCCTGGTGCCGTAGATAAAGATCGGTAGCTCCAACTATGCGGTGACGATTTTAACTACCTTTGCAGCACATGAAGGTATTAGACATGTGACACACAACCATCACAGGTTGATCTGAGATCTTATAGTTGCTTGTAGAAATGGTGATGTTATCACGCGACATTACTTGAGGTCGGCCACGAACGACTGTTCGCCGATATTAAGTCATTTAACGACTATTCTGAGTAAGGAGTATGCGATGCTTAAGTTTGTATGCGGAAATGACACATGGGAAAGGCATATGACAACATAGTGATGGTATACATTATTACTCGAGCAACGACTTCGGGGATGTATAATTAGTGTATTGAGTAGTGATACAGACTGGCGTAACTCGATAGCCACGACCGGTAATTTATGTGTAGGTCATAGCCGGTACAGACGGAAATATCCTTCAAAAACTGTACGCACCGATTGGTTATAAAAACGGGAAAGTAAACATGAATCATCGCACAAATATCGTGTAAATGTTCCTAAACGTAACGGATGAGAGAATTTAAATGCGGCATTGTTTCCCATCATTCGTATTAAATTTGTCAAGTAGTACCAATACTGAATCTGTGTCGTCTTTTATATCTTATAGCGCCGAGATTCTGGTAAGAAAGAGAGTTGTCGACAACAATTGATGATCCAACAACGTATTTTTTACTTCGTTCCGATACTCTTTTTCTGACGTTCAAATTTCTTAATTTAAATTTAGAATCGACGACATGACATCGCCAAATATAATTTTAACTGTCATATGGAGCGCCTGAAGCTTCGTGGACAGCGTCTTGATTATGTTATAATTACCCTGAATGCTTCCCGCATAATTGGGAGGGGGTATTTGAAATTAAAGACACGTCCTTGTGTTCGATGTCATTACGTTGCTATATTTAAACTTAACGTGTTGCGCGATCTTTAGTATTGAAGTCTTTTGAGCGATCAATGTCGTTTTGGTCGCATATTACGCCTTCATTGGTTATCGGAAAGGCGGATGCCCTTGCGGTCCTTAGCAATTTAGGTAAAGGAAGGTAAAGGTGAACGTAAAAGCGACTTTATCATGTAACGAAGGTTGTAAAAACACAAAAATAGAAGAGGAACTGGCAAGAAGTAACAATTGCGTATTAAACGATATTGGAAAGAGTTTTGTGATATTTTCTGATTTGATAGTATGCGATCTTACTGATCTAATAAAAAACCTATTAGTGCATTTAAATCTTGGATCTCCAACAGCTACATTTTTATCTTGCGCGATGATCGACCTCAAGTTAAATGTTAAATATATGCGTAGACCACTCGCTATAATTATACCGTATTCATATGAATGATCTATGTCTTGCTATCACTCACATTGATAAATATCGTTTTGTATACAAAACAATGAGTATTAGTAGAGCCACAGGGTCAAATAAAGAACAGGCGATAGATCGTGCGAAATTTACATATACCAAGCGTGTGTTTTCCTACACAGCTGTATGATGCTGTACATTTGACGCACAGAAAATGGTAGGAGCGTACGTTGTCGATATACTAAATTATGTTCATGTCTATGGATGCATTTGACCTTGCATCGAACCCTAATTCGGATTTGGTACTGCTGAATTAGCAAGTACGTCAACATCTATCACATTTTACCATATCCTGACGATAGGTCAGAAATGAGATTTAAGCCATTAAGATATATCTTCTGTTTTCTTGTTACCATTCATGCATACAAGCTTTTATACTAAGAGAGTAGACTTGTATGTTCCGAGCTATTGTAAGTAACTTCTTTATTACAAAGGACTTGAACTAGTATCGGAGATTGTCGTTCATATTAATGACCGATATGGCATCAATATTGCAGAGGGCATGTATGCTTCGACCGATACATACCCAGTAATACACTACAAAAAATAGTTTTGCACATGCTGTACACTTATTAAACAGACGTATGATTAGGTCATACAGACCTAAAACCATGACTGAATGTTCTCGATTCGATTTTGTACACGATTGCGTATTTCTTACGCTGACCTCAATGTACAGAAATAACGGTGTTTTACTTGTCTAATTCGTTAAACAGTCACGAGATTCGAATCACGAAGTAGAAGTAGGTCAAGAACATTTCATGTAGACCAACAATTTGTGATATTGTGCATGAACCTACTGACTAGCGTTTATGTATAACTTGCACAAAACCTATCACATTGTCGGCAACGGACACAGATTGAATATCACAGGTTGGACAATTGATTTTGTGCATGAACGATGAGACTGGTGTCCGTACATGGCAAAATCACGATATTGATAAGCACAAGCATGATATCATAAAGTGCGTACTGCTGCAATTGAAAAAAGTCCGAACACGTTACCACGAGACATCAGAGCTTGCAGCAAAATATTTTTCCTCGTGACTTGGCGCTCCCGTCACTTGCTGGCGCGTTTGATCACGAGTAGTTATGCATTGAGTAAACATACTATGGTTGAGGTCACTATGCCACGAAAGCGCAGAGAGAGCGTGATGCGACGCAAAGTGGACGAGTCGAACAAGTCGTTGCTATAGATTCAGAATGTGAAGTGTGGACCTTACCGATAATGTCAATGGGCCCGATTGGGCCAAAACTAGTTGTTCTTTGTCCTGGTCAGTCGCACTTTGAATATACAGTCATAGCAAAATTGACATCACCTGTTGTATCCTGTAAGCATTTGTCATCCTTGAAGCATGCTTATTCTTAACTTGTAATGGTGACTAACCGAATGTTTGTTCGATTAATGTCGAATATTTCGTTTAACCTCTCGTGTAACAGAGTCAGATTGAACAAAAATACATTCAGTAGACAATCGTACATTCACTAATGAACATTGAAAAATCGAAATGATCGAAAAATTACGAATGAGTTTTCTTTTACAGTATCACTATACTGGCGTTCTAACACTAGGTCTTTTGTTCACCACAATGCGATACGATATGATCATCATTTTATACTACATCATTCTGTTGATCTACGATCGAAGATGTGCTTGAGGTAAAAGGAGTAAAACCAGAAGTGAGTTGTATTCTGTGCGTGCTTATCGTTATCCTTCCCTACCGTTAGTACTTTCTCAGAAAACTCGTTAACTGCCCCATGATGACTGTCGCGTCCCGTCTCGTCGTATCTCCTTTCCTGGAAACCGTTTAATAGTTGATGTGGAACATCCGTAAACTTCGTCAGATCACCTTACAGTATCATGGACACTATCACAGATACTCCAACACATACTCGCGTGAATACGTCACATCACCTTCAACCAACACATTCCTCTTCGACATTGGATCTACTTAGCCGGATGGTAGCAGCAAGGGTCGATGAAGGTTAAAATGCAAGCGCGCTTGTATGCGCATTGTGACGCCAGCTTCGCGCTTGTCCACCAAGATTGAGATACCACATCTTGTTGGCTCCTATTACAGATCAAAAAATTCGCAGCAACGTAGTGCTGTGCATGATGCTCAAAGAATTCCTATCTTATGTGAATCTGTCAAGAACGATGGCAGAATGTTCGAACACAGCATCATTTTTCTTCCTCTAAAAATCATTGGACAAGGCAAGTCCTTGAATACGAAGGCCATAGCTTGTTTGTCAAACTTGGGCATGAGTAGGGGACACAACTTACAAAAGAAAGCGTCACTAGTTGCAGCTTAATCTCTAGCGTTCGTTTGTTGTCTGGTGGATCCAATAGAATGTATCGAAGGCAAAAAAGACCAACAATCTGATACCGACCGAACCTATGGACACTCTCGTATTTGTGACTACACTGGCCCAGGTGGTCGAGTGGATAAGCACTGGCATCGGGACCGGAAGGTGCGTAGATCGATACCCGCGCAGCGGCGGCACGATTACACATCGACGGAGAGTGGATAACAAAGCCGGATATAGTGGGTCGCTGTAACGGGGCACACCCTTGCGTAACTTAACGCAAGGGATTTGGGTGCCCCGACGGACGTACACGTGGCGAGCGAGGAAGCGTAGGTAGGGTAAAAGTAGAACTGTTATATTAATAAATTAAGTCTTTAAACTACTGTCTCTTCGTTTGACTTAATTCAATTATACTAATATAACTGCATGTATGGTGACGTCTCGTCACCACTCATTACGCGCGTCTTGCGGCGATTGGTGGGTTGATATC